>MNPL01000219.1:0-24807 GCA_002081605.1 Tropilaelaps mercedesae
ATATATATATATATATATATATATATATATATAAGCTATAAACAGCTCGATTTGAAACACAAAAAATGTTAACAGCAGTGCAAAAAAGATTAGGTTTAGATCATTTTTTTAGGTTCTTTAGCTTTATCTGCAAACAGAAGGCTGCGAATTCAATAAGTGTATATAACAGCGTTCTGTGAGGAAAAACTATCAAGTTTGCAAATAATATACGCTAACTTGATCTCTTCTAACGCCAGCCAGTCGAATCTTTACAGCAAAAATAAATTTCAACAATGCATTTTTTCGTCAAAAATATATCAAAGTGAGTTTACTTGTAAGCAAATAAAGATTACAAATATGACTTGTAACAAAACGCTTGTAAAAATTAAATTGCTCCTTGAATATTTTCCGCAAAGAAATTTCCTCGCAGAGGCAAGTTTCAGTAGTCTATGTATCTGCCCGCTATATAGCAGGAATAGGACGCAACGAATAGTCCGATGAAAGAGAGCACGTCCGCTATATTCGAACTGACGTAGTCCTACATATGCAATTACTGTCATGAAACGTTCTTTCTTCGTCGCAGACTTTTGCTTTCTCTAATTTCTCCGTCTCATTTTTTCTCAGCGTGCGCCCATCCTCCCAGCGTAGGGAATACTCGCCAGTGGATACCTGCCTGGATATATCATTTTATACGCCGAGAAGCACTAAATCAATGTACGTCTTTTTTTGTAGAAATATGTACTTGCACTGCAAGGCATTCCCCCGAAGAGTTTCTTCCCGCCACCGCTCGAACGCCCGCTTCTCACAGTCGGCATTGTTCGTCCAACCCGTCGGCGTGACCGGTTCCCAGAACACTGCGCGCCGTCAGCGTTCCCAAGCGCTCCATCGCACGACGTAGCGCGGAGCGGTCTTCGGCTTCGCCGGATACGGCGTAGCCTGGATATGCCGGATAAACAGTGGATCAACGCCCGCGCTCCCGGGAGGTCAAATGGATCCGTAGTCGGGCTGAAGCGGGCGGGAAGATCGACAGCGGAGAAGATCTCAACCGAAAATCTGCCACGGAAAAGACCGTAACGGGAGAAAAGCCAGCGGCGGCATAGGAAAAATGTTCCGAGGCGCCATTAGCCAGACTGAGAAGATGGTTCAGACGTAGTGACGGACGATACCCTGCATCCACAGGCTACGCGACCTGACCATTGTATCAGGATGGTCGGCAAAAAAAAGCAGATACTGGAGCGGCCAATGGAATTACAATTTCCAGACAGTCGATAAATGCCCGCTTATCATCGGCTGAGACTGGGTGGAAGTGCGCGATATGTACGAGCGCTGCCATAAAGATGTCGTGGGTCGCCGGATATAGATGCGGCAAGCGATCAGCACCTGTCTAGATACGAAATGAATGTGAAATAACTAACTGAAGTCGAATTTGGGTTCGACATTTTTCGACAAAACGTATTAGAGTGTCGGCTATCTTCGTTATGTCGCTGAGAGCCTTGGGAGTGTGAGTGTAACAAAAAAAGTGGTGGTTTTCCTTGTATCAAAACACATGGGGTTATATATTTGTGGATAGAGAGCGACAAAGTTACTGAAAATTGTACATTTTACAGACATACATGAACACGCGCATATTAATTCAACACATTTTAACGTCTAGTTTTTAGGAGCGTTGAATGATGCTAGTTTTTATAGAAAAAGTATTGCTTTACAGTAGCGGTGTGCCGCTTTGTCTCACACGGTATATATATATATATATATATATATACATATATGGCCTAAATTTCTTCCAAATGACTCTGTATTAATTGACATCGGTGAAAGAAGGCGTTGCTTTTGGGAATTGCTTACCTTCTAGAGTATAACCCGACTAACCTATAGGACCTGCGTATCATTTAGTAGCTTTCTTTCTATGCCCTTTGTAATCGTCTGATTTGGCCACGAAAAAATTTCGGTTACACTGACGCTGTTCTCCGATGAGATCTGGCCATGTCACTTTCAGGTTCTTCTGCTGGCGGAGCGTTTGGTGGCTGCTTTTCGGCAACATTGTTGGTACACCTTTCGCTACGATGTTTTCCCTCATTCATGATATTTTCACAGAGAAAGCCGGTGACTAAAACCGGTCCAGTATGGACAGATCGTCCCTTTGGGTCAATCACGTTTAATTTTCTGCTTTTTTTTCGGTTGGTCGCCGGTCGAAGCAGGTACGAGAGCAGAAACTAAAACACCGGCAACAAAATAAAACATCTCTGCCATCTCTGCAACAACAGCTCTGCCGCCCCCCTCAGTGCGACAGGGAACCGGCGATTTTCGAATATGTGCCATCACAACAACCGGCAATCGGATGAGGACAAAACGCCCTCAAGATGTGGAACCTAGTGAATCTGTGCTCTAAGAGCAGACACCACTGCGGAAAACAACATTCGAATCTAGTGGACAAACGAATAAAAATATGCAAGGAAAAGCGTTATACTGATGCTGAACAATGTGTCAGAAGTGGCGTGGATGTATGTAGCCTCCCATGTTAATGCGTTGCTGGAGGTGGAAAACTCCAATGGAATACATGCAGAAATCGAAGCACGTTGTTGGTGCCAGCATGAAGATGCTGCCGGCCAACATGATCCCCGGGCCTTCACAACCAAGCTGTCTGCCCGGGGGCAGGTCAAATAAATACATCAACATCTTCGAAAAACAGCTAACCGTAGACTAGCAGCTGCTCTACTTGAGACGTTCTCACAGTGTTCAAAAGCTTTCGAAATACCCTGTAACCAGGAAATCTGGTTCTAGCTGGCGCGGGAAAAGCTATGGCTCAAAACACGCAGCCGGTTCGATAGCCGGACCCGAGATCTCTCGCAAACGTCCCACACAGCGTATGCACGATTTCCATCGGGCACATGTCAGAACTGAATAGGACGGTTGGCCGGCATAGCGGGAGTGTGTGTCACGCGCGCCCCCCAATCTATGACAGAATGCTTTCATAAACGGTCTATCTCGTCGGCTATTGGCCGGCCTGGCGTTTATTGATATAAATATGTACAAGCGGCCTGGCCAGCTGCGCATAGCTTGTGTCTGAGCCGTTGGTAGCTGTAGTGCCGTAATTTTCCTAGCGGTATACTCCATAGATCCGGAGCCTAGTCGGGATACATGATAATTTACACTTACCCAACTTTTCCGTCTGAGCGGATACGTACAATATCTATGCATCGCTAGGTCTTCCATCAAGATTGAAGAATTCACCAAAAACAGTTTCGTTTCAGTGAGACGTGACAGATCGGTCTCATGATTGGACAAGGGTGAAGAAATAAAATATCGGCACGTATTGGCTCGTTTGATATATTTCGCTAAAACATCGTCCGAAGGTGAGATTATGACCCGAATATCCCGCAAGGCACCATCTACCAATGACAAATGTCATCGACGGATTACCCCTGAGCAGATTAGAGCGACAATCGAAATCAAGGAGCAAAAACGAACACAATTCTCGTCTATCTGAGTATGATCCAATGTAATGTTATGTAATGCCTGCTTATCGGGACGGATTTGCTAGATAAGTGCGGTCAAATAAGTGCATGATTGGCTAAACAACACTAACTACGTTACATGAACATGGATTTGAGGTTAGTTTGGTCGAAATGTGGACCTCCCATTGGGAATCACCACCTTGAGCCAATTCAAAAAGGCACACGAAAAGCTTGTTTAGCTGAAGTACAACCATATTATCATCAATGTGATACCTACTTGCTAATTAGATTTCATGTTTTTAGTATGAGCATTTTAGTGTGTACAGAGACGGATTACTCTGCTATTGCAGCCGCAATTGCGAGTTTTGTTGTTAGCAAATCACACACAAAGGACTGATGTAATTCATACAGAGCAGAAGAAATATCGTTAATAAACAATACTAATAATGATATGAATAGTAATAATAATGAAGTATAGGTAAAAATATCACTGGTGGTTTTTGGCTGTCGAGAAAAACATTGTGCGGATCGAACAAAGCCAGCAAATCTTGGCATGTTAATCAATCCGATATCGATGACTACTAAGACAATAATAAAATGTGATGACATACTCTTCCATGCGAGAAGTATGAAAATTCGTGAAAGGGTTTTTAATGACACCATTTACTATTGAGAAAGCTTGCATAAAGCTGAATCCATAGAGAACGCAGTATGCGCTTCGTGTGCCCCGTAGATTATTACAGCCCAGTGTGAAGCCAAACAATTGGGTGCAATAAACAACATGACAATCACATCATGCATGTATGACACATGCATGTAAATCACATGTATGACATACTGGCCACAACTTTGATCAAACAGATAATCGAAACTGCATTTTATAAAGGTGTATACGTGCGACTATCGTCCAAAATCGCCTACACCGCTTGCCAGTAACATGGCGAAATCGGCTCGCACACCGCCGCAAGCTGAATGTCTATTACCAAACCACCGTGACGACAAACTGTTTCTGTTCGAACAGAACAAACGTATTTATACAGACACTTGTACCGCATCGTAATCACAGAAGGTGGTTTCGCGACAAACGGTTATATTTAGCACGGAGTATGCTGCTGCGTTCGGCATCTATTTCTACAGATGGTGCGTTTACTTTAGCGTATATCTTATGAGCGAATCATTAGGGCGTTAACAGCCATTAGATAACTGATATCGCCCGTCCAGGTCGCATTTGCCCTATCGTCGCGTTCGCTAAGGACGGCCCCTTTAGCCGATAGATTGTCGGACACTTTCCCAAACGTTTTGTAGAGTAGGTGCCTTGCCGGAAAGGGCTCGCCGTTCCAAATGGTTGAATGTTATTGAGATAATCTTTCGTTACGATGAGATTACCTATTCGCATCTCTGTCGAAAAGGTAGGTTCGGAGCATGACACGGGTCTGGGCCGAATGGATCGCCGTATGTATCACCACACCATGTTCGACACACTGCCGAAAGTGTTGAAAGCACTCTTTAGCCTTCGACATGTTGCATTCGTAACGTATAATGATGACTAATAAATAGCCTTCGTTTGAATTTCGTCGTTGGATACAGCAGAGGAAACCCACTGACCCTGTCGGTCCTACAGTGCCATAGCCGAGCACCGGAGCATCTGTCCAACCGCAAAGAAATTCAGCTAAGTCCACGCGTAGTCCAATGCAAAACGAACCGAACAGAATGGCGTTGGGTCAGGTCCTACGGCTAAACAAGCGGATTACGAACGTCACCGTGCGCGAGTTTTGTCGTCGCTCACCCCGACATAAACAAAAACACCACTTCAAAAACATCTCTTCCCCTTCGGCTGATAGCGACTCCATCTTAACAACGGCAAAAACTGAAGTGGAAACAAAAATCAATTGCTTCAAAGCGTGTCGTCCCGTTGACGCGCGACCACGGCATCGTCGATGGTGCTGCAGTGCAGGACACGCGTCGCGCTGTTGCAGCATCATCCACCCGGCTATGGCATTCCTGTTCGAATTGCGCTTGCGCACGACCGAGAACACCGACTTTGTAGCAATAAACTGTTGGCGTAACAGTTGGTGTTTGCCTAGAAGATAGATGCATAGAGCACAGGCACGCAGGGACGGACGGGCATCGCATCGGTGGGACTCGACGGGTTGACGTCACGTGGACAGTCCCAGCCGTCTGCGGTTGCGTGACGCCGATTGATGGCGAATAGATCGTTTCACGCCTTTCATACGCCGGAGCAGACGAACATATGTCCGCCTTCAATGGCGACATTTTCGTCGATATTGTTCCCACTTCTCGTTTTCAACCGCCCCCGACGAACGAGATCAGTCGGGATGTCTTCATCTCCGTCTGTGACTGGGCACGTTTATAACGAATCCATCTCCCCCGGCACTCCGCTTCGTGACGACGACGCCGGTGACACGAGACGACTCGTGCAGCTCGGCGGACGAACGGCGATTTACATGGATCCAGATGCAAATCGAGTCGTCGCGTCGACAAAACGAGCGAGGCCGAAGATGACACGAAATGGCGCGAATACGGGTCTTCGCGGAAATTGACGTTCACGGCATGGGGGCAAGAAGACATCGGTAGAAGACTAACAAGGGGAAGACGCATAATTGCCGAGCCCATCAGCCGCCTCCGCTGAGGATCACAGCGAAAACGCAGAGCGGGTGGGGGACGCGATAGACAGGCACGAAGTATTAATGGAGAGAGGCGGTTCAAACGGGCGAAACACTTTCGGCTGTTTGTTTTTCTTGTCCTGCAAAAAAAAAACTCACCACGCGACCATTCCGCTGTGCGCTTGCGGGTGGTCAGGCTGCGATGATGCGCAGACTCGGACATTTTACGCTTCAGCGAGTCCGGATTGTGCCTCGCTGTTCTATCCGCCGTAGAACTGTCGTGTGCCGGTGGACGGGACCGTTTATCTCTGCGGATATTTGGATTTTCCGACGTCCGCTGAACTAAACGCGGGAACGGCGGACTGGGACCCGTTTGGCAGTATCCAAATGCGAGCGGGATAGCGCCTGGTTGAGCGCTCGTTTTGCGCCATTACCAGTAGTACCCCAAAGACCGGCCGATATCCAGTCCAGTTATGCGCAAATATTGAGATGTGCGTCGTTTACTTTGGCGTAGTAAGAAGAGTGTCGCTATTGCCGACATCGGCGAATACGTGGTGATGCGCTATTGGCGCTGCAACGACGAGTCAGTCCGTCGGTAGATTTTGCAGAAGTTTATCCACTATGAAATCGCTAGAAGAATCTGCAACGCAGACCGCTTGTGTAGGAGCGATGCGTTTGTCGCTGGGTAATCAGGCCTCGTCCGCAACTGAACGAAGGGCCAAAATGCTTTTAGGAAAACTGATGTGCGACGTAAGTGCAGCAACAACCAGGTCCTGTCCTGGCACGTCGTAGTTTTCTGAAAAACATGAGTTCGCTTGAGGTCGATAGAATCAAAATTATACGAACCTATGTATGGACACTTTGGTTCGGGTAAGGTTAACTTACCTGACACTGGTACATCCTGGCCATTCTGCACCTCTCCATGAGGAAACGTGTATCTACTTGTTAGGAGGTCCTTCTTTCTCATTTTTTTTTCCCGACTTGTAATGATATCTTAATAACCATTTCACGGTCTATTCTTCATCACAGCGCCTGTTATATATATATATATATGTATATATATATATAGAAGTCGGCCGAACACAATCAAGTGCATCTGTAACCAAGCATATTTTTTATTAGGAAGATTGTTTGTGTCCTTTCTTTCCTTTGCTCGCCGCCTCATCCACTTCATCTCTTCGGGCGACCCCTTCAAATCGAGCACTCGAGCACCTGAACAGATATCGTCAACGATATTACCCATGGCTCGTGAAGCATCGCTAGCTCACTCACGAAGTAACGCACCCCACGATTTCCTCAACAACACCACCCCGTCGGCGTTCCTACGACTCGCGCATCGTCCCTTATCCATGCGAGCTAATACTAGCGCTATCGACGCAATGCGACTCTCTTTTTTTCTCTCGCTAGGCCAGGCTTTACGAGAATGTCCAAGAGGAGAATGCCTGTATGGATGGCGTTCAAGTGGCGTCATTAATTTGATGACGAGGCTGGGCGGACGCCATCTGGCTGATAATGTCGTTGTCGGATCGGGGTGTTGCACCACCCAGAGGTGCGCTCCACTCGCCGGAACGCTCGTCGGGACCCGATGGCTGGGAGATGTCAACAGAACGCCGAGGTCCCGCCATCATCTGGGCAGAGAATGGGTCGTTAGCATGGACGAAGATGACACTGGCTTGCCGCGCCTGGTCCAGGGTTAAAATATGTATGATTCGATGGCAATCCACGAGCGATGGCGGTTCTAGCCGTCGCTCGTGACGTTGATTCCGACTCCGATGTCATCGACGGGATCGCACCGGTAGCAATATTTAATCTGGCTGAGCCTGCACAATGGCGACAGGCCGGAGCCATTGCGCACGATGGACAACTGCGATGCGCAATGCGACAGACGATGTTCGCGCAGGACCTACTACCACCATTCTGGTCAGTCGGTGCCTAGACGAAGCCGGGTTCCGGCGGGCAGCGCTATTTCGGCCAAGAATCCTACTCACTCGGAAGCGTCACATGGACGCATACGCCACGTGATCGTCTCTTTGGCGCGTTGCTGACCATCTATTAGGAGAACGTCCTGCTACAATCATCCGTCTGTCTCATTTGAGGGTTTGTTCCTCTCAGGCGATTGAGCTGTACGTGCACGAGGAGTAGGGGGGGCGGCGGACGTTTTTCGGATGTACGATATTGTGTCACATCGTAGCAGGAAATATTGATTCGGAGAAATATCGATATTATATCTATGTGCGCAACAATCGATTGTTCCCAAATGGACATCTATAGTCTGGGTTACCGAATTTTCCGTTTGCGACGTCCAGATTAATGCCATCGTCTGAAGCAAGTGTCTATGACCGTTCATAGCCATAGAACGCGATGCCATTGTCGAAGACACCCTCAGTCTCTAACTTAAGGCTGTCGATGGATTGCATGTCCTGCACCAGTTCAGTGTCAGCAGGAAAAACCAGGCCCAATCTCGCGCATACGAACGAGTCACGAGAAAATGTAGAAGCGCTCATTGCGACAACGAAACGTCTGATTGTTCGAGAAAATCGCAAACCCCATCCTAGGAATGGGTTCGGCGTGATTTCGCGTGCCGATGATCGATTTACGACGATCGAATGAAACGAAAAAGCCTTGTCGCCCTCTCGTGTGGCCCTTTCGTTGTGTACCCCGCGCCTGTCTATCGGCCGCCGCCGTTCACTTTTGCGTTGACTCTCTAAACGCTCCGTAATTCCGTTCTTATTCAGAGAATGACAGCAGTCGATAGATGAGAAGTATCACGTGATATTTGCTAAACGTTCGACGTGAACACATAAGGCGTGATGTCCATATAACCCCAACGAAATGGAGAGGCTAAAGGTGAAAACCGCACCGCGCGCTCCATGACTAAATATATCGCTCCCAATTCAATCGAACAAAATGTTGAACGCTAGATGTTGTTCAGACGCATCACATTGGCACCACATGTTGGCATCGAGCATTGTTGAGCATTGTCGGGCATTGTACCAGAAGAAGAAGAAGCTGCTCGTCAAAAGAATCAACTCCCCTTCGGCGAATGTGTCCTACACGGAGACATGCACCGTCGCACGTCTTTATTCGCGGCGTTTGTTCGGTTGACGACTGCCGCTTACCACCGACACAGTGGCCATGATGGTGAGAAAGGTAACGACGACGATATGAACATGGGCAGAAGCTTCTGCTCTGAACCGAGCCGCCGAGCTGATGGTCGTAGCACGGACGGGCTCTTCTCGGAGATCCGGCCCCGGTGAGTTGGCGGGGTTCGAGTGTAATGGAGATGTTTTGTGGCTGGTAACGAACGATTCGTGGCTCGCCTTTTCTCGATGGACTGCACCAGCCTCTCCGTCGGCCGGCTATCCGTCGGGATAGAATGAGTTGTTCACTCAACGAAACGAAAATATTGTTATGCGATGGAGATGACGGCAAAGGCAGGGGGAAATGATGAAGGCGTCATCAATGAAAATGCTCCGAAAGGCAAGTCGAAAGCCAAATGTTCACGGGAGGTCGTCAGAAGCATGTGAAGTCGCTGCTGAAAGAACGGAGCCGTGTGAGGTGGGGGTAGTGCTTCCCGTAGCAGTGAGCAGCACTGAGCTGGTGGTTAGGCCTCTGCGGAGGCCGCAACTAGCGACAAAGACATTTGCTTGTTGGTAGACGTCGGTGCAACGTTTGTTAAAGACGTTATGTCAGATTTCGAGAGGAGACAGCATCTCGCTCTGGGGAACAGTTTGGTGGTGATGAAAGACTGTCGGGACATCGTCGCCCGGTTGTGGAGATACGTCCACAAATGTAACAGTGACAGATCTTTGAGCTTCACGAAAGCGCTTTGCGACATTTAACAAGGTACCCCGTTAGTTTAACTTTATAACGCTGTACTTTGCTTTGATAATGTTGCACTACGTCGAACGGTACGAAAAGCGAGTCATTTTTTACTTCTTACAGGTAGAACGGCCTTTAACCGCGTGCTAACCTCAATGATTGTGAGTACAACGAGCTTCTTCCACCTTTGAAATCTCGCACTAACTATTCATCTTAATGTATTCGTGATAACTCGCGACATATCGCAATGCAGAAAACTAGCATCGAACACATACATCCCTAAAAAGAGTATTCAGCAGAAGCTACCAAGCGAAATCGTACGTGTGGTGAGTTTCAATCACGTCAGCAGTACGAGTACAAGTGATAGATACCTCACGTCTGATTCACTCGAAGCAAATGCATCCTCACTCGTTGCTCAACTCCTGCAGGACCTCACACGACACCGTACGCCATCCCGAAGCTCTGTCCTTTTCTCTATCCGTGTCCACGTTCATCAGATATCTTCAGGAAGGTGGTGCAAAGGAGAGCGTGCGCCAAAGAGTATCAACCTACCTGTTCTTTCCGCTACGTATGGAGATGATTACTCAAAGGGCAAACGTATAGCGCGTCAACCTATCTTCTCCCAGGAACGCCACCTCCTCAGCGTCCGCTGATCGCGTGGGCAGGGTGAACGTGTCAGCGTGCAGCGACGCCAACCGCGCCGACGCGATCACCATCTTCACACTCACGGCCAACGCTTGACGTTGCGTACAGCTATGCGGCTGTACGTCGAGCCGCGATGACGACGTGCTCCGCTGTTTGCTATGACATTTGCGATGGAGCTTGGCCAGGTGAATGTCTGCAACATATGTCTGTCATCGTTGCACCGCGACGCGTTGGAGAATGACAGATGAGCTGGGCTATCAGCGCGGTCGTCTAATTGCTGTTTACATGGGACCGCGAGTCTGGTGTATCGAAACCTTACCACGCACACGTCCCATCGTACGGCTGACCGTCGCTCGTCGAAGGGAGATGCAGTGAAAGAAGACCCCATCAATCATGAAAAGTGTGTTTGTTACCGCTTTTGTCAACCCAGTCGCCTTCGAAGGAGCTGGGTGTTCATAGGGCGGCGGAATGCTAAGCGGAAGTTGACGCGTTGTGTGGTTGATAGCCTGGTCAACAAACATCAAAGGCCTACACATTAAAGTTATTTACGTACGTATTACGTAGGTAAGCTGTCCATGAGTAAACTAGCCGGTCTAATCAAGCGCTTGGTCGTTTCATCGGCGATGAAAGACACACACCTCGCTGCTGCTGCTGCACGCTTGACGTTCCAATGTCGGTCGGTTGAATATGGGTATTCTCGATGCATTCACTGCTACACACTCGTTATGAGTTACTTCCCAAAGCTGCTTAATATCGTTGGATGTGTTCAGAACAATGGGACATGGCTCCTCCGAAGAACAAAGTAAAAATTGTATAATTTAATGGACTCACAAATGGAGGTCTTGGTGAGAAAAAGACCCTTTTGGCGAGCCACCGATTCATGAGCCATTAGTACGCTGCCATTAAGAAATTGAATAAACTACTTCTACCTGCTATGTCATTACACGACGAGCGGCAATATTTTTTTCTATTATAATTACGATTTAATAGACAGGTTTTTCGCAAGCTCCTCTTTACAGAAATGTATAGTCCTGCCTTGGCTGCGCACGCTTATTTTGCTTTAACAAGTTTACGCTTCGTTAAAGCAATGCGATTTCCGCCTACGCATGTAAAGTATTCAAAAACTGATTTTCTGTGATCTTGGGGTCTAAGTAGATTGTCGTTGCGCTCAGTAATACATCCACACTATCGCGATCAAAGCGTGAACTCAATGCACATATTCAGTCTCCATACTCTGGCAATATCAGAGCACACCTGCGTAAACAGAAAGGACGCACTGCCGGTGATGTTTGTTTCTATTCAAGCGTACGGCACAAAATAGGCTCGCCATTGATATGAAGAACAATAAACAACTCCCTATCACTTTTTGCCCTTAAGACGGCATAATTCGCGATGCCCAGGCGAGAAATGAGCGAAATTAAGCGCCTTTGTTGGTTTGCCTTCATCGACACCTCACGGCGCATAGACACTGAACACTGTCGGCACTACTACTGTGGAAACACGCGTTACCCCTTAACGATCGTTGCGGCTCGGGTTATCTATGACACTGAGATAGCAGAGAACTGATGTCGTAATATAAGCAACGACGATTTCACCGTTTTCCTCAGCGCCCCGAGTTCTGGCGTCATTTTCACTGTCTTAATATCTTGACACACATCACCCGCGAATACTGATGCCGATGTCTCATTTCTTATCTTTGGTCATATCTGTCATTTCTACGGGTTTTAGTCGCGTTTCTATTTTGCTCTACCCATTTCCCATATTACAAGAAGGAGGAGAATGCCCCACACATTCTTCGTCGTGAGCTTAACAGAGAAAATAGAAATTATTGTCGCCTCAACAGAAGCGCTGTCCACACCAGCCAGAGCATTGCACGGCTATGGGGGTTCTACAAGGCTCACTTTGCGCTACACCAACGACTGTTGCAGTCGCCTCGGCTCACTTCAGCAAGCTCGTAAGCTTCGGCTAGAAGCTTTGGTTGCATGAGCACGAAGCAGCTCCAGCCGAAAAAAAAGAGTGTGAGTTCCGATCGTGACTGGGGTTTTGTCGTCGGAAGCAAAATTGAGTCCGGTGATGATGATGAAGCCTTTTTACACCTTCACGAGGTCGGGTAATGACAGGCGCGAGCCAGTGTGATCACCGCAGTGCCTTCTTTGCCTCTGATAGGATACGGGAATGCGGAGGGTATAACCACTAACAAATAGTAAACAAAGAAATGTGTTTTCGCGTTCCCCATGTTTTCGCCTGCCGTAATGACTTTCCACCGGAACACGGGGTGTCAATGTAGTAGGACGTCGATGATGTCCACAGCACACCAATGATTTGCGCGAGAAAATTGAAAGACGTCTCACGAGCGCCGCTGGCCCAACTTTGTCTCTGACTTCGGGAGCTGATGGGGCAGAAAACGTTGACAAGTTCTGACGATCGTTAGCGTGAAACGAAACGAACTAACAAGAAATGACTAGGATTTAGTTTTTCCCAACAACATGGACGCGAAATTAGCGAGTCTTCATGCAAGGAGATTTTTTTGGAGAATTTTTAGTTTGTGTCCGTCTAAGAAACCGGAAGAGACTTCCAGGCCGCGGATGACAAGTCGGTTACGAATCTAAGCTATTTTGTCTGGAGCATCTTCAAAATGAAGCTACCATATGACCTATTTGGCAACGAATTAGGAGGTCCTGACTATGATTTCAAGTCGTATCTTCGTTTCAGGAAACGACAGATTGTTTTCAATAAAGTTAACCTTGATGCAATATAGAAAAAAATGAAGTGAAAAGCGCCCACACTCCACTGAGGACCGTATTGGAATTCTGCCGTCCTTATGTAACATATTTTCACATATGTAATCTCTACAGCATGTACAGGAGCAATGCCTCACTCGGGTCGCACTTGGATCCCCGTTCATTTAGGTACTCTACATCTTCAACAGGTGTCCGAGTTCCGCCCTGGTGCCGACCTGCAAAAAATGAACAAAAGGTGTATCGATTCTTCAATATAGTAAACGGAACAAATTCCATATGAGGCATATGAAAAATTCTCTCTGTTGCTCTTAAAGTGGCCTGAATCGAGTGGCGAAGTTACTTATTTTTTGGAAAATTGTCAGATAATTTGACAATGTAAAAATTTCACATTAAATTCTGCGCAAATACGTATACGAAAGTACACAACTCGTTTAAACACCTAATTTCAAAGTTTTATAATCGCTACGGCTACTGCACCATTCTTTTTACTGAAATTTTCTTTTGGGTAGAATGAAGCTAAACTTCTATGCTACGATATATTACATTTATAAATGAAATTGAGCTTGCGTAAGGCTTTTTGTTTTACAATTTGATACAAGCGATGTCTTTGGTTTCCACGTACTTTGGTTATTTCATTCACAGTATACAAATCCAAGCACTATTTGCCGTTTTTCCTAAAAAAAAGAGTTATATTGCTTCGTTGCTAAAGCATACTTGGTGACAATAATCTATCGAGGAAATCTTTGAAACCAATCAACA
This sequence comes from Tropilaelaps mercedesae, assembly GCA_002081605.1. Classification (NCBI taxonomy): domain Eukaryota; kingdom Metazoa; phylum Arthropoda; class Arachnida; order Mesostigmata; family Laelapidae; genus Tropilaelaps; species Tropilaelaps mercedesae. Next base: position 14,026 of record MNPL01000219.1, read on the forward strand.
CCTGTTGGGCTGAAGCGGTTACGAATTTTCGTCATGCGATATCTTAATGTTAGGATCTGGATAAATTCTGCTAAACCAATAGCGTTCAGCCGAAAATATGCCCCTTACGCCAATTGACCTTCTTCGTACCCCCGCTGTGAGCGACAGTGATTCTAAGCTTTCTACATTAACGTGTTAAATAATGTATCAGTATCCATGGTGCTTATGTAATTGCAGCAGTCTGAACATCTTTTTCTCCCCAACCATGACATACACGTCTAGACTTTTAAATGACACCAACGCATTGATTCGCGTACGCATACGAACGCATGTGTTTGGCCGGCGTGAACGTGGTGGCTAGCAAAATCTATGGGACCGCTTATCCGAGCACGTGTTTGCCGTCTAGTTTTAATCAGCTCAATGGGAATAATGGAGTAGTGTCCCAGGCAAACGGTACCCCATTTCACGGTTATGTTTCAGCCATTTTTAGCGCATAAGAGACTAATCTGGCTCCTGCCGGAACCGTTGTCGAGGCAAATTCAATTGTTCTAGTAGAGATATGACCGCGTTTGTTTTTTGTGTCTGCCATGGGATCTGTCCTGCTTCAAGGCGTGGACATCAAACGGTTCGACGGCAAAAAAGAGCAGAAGTACAAAATAAATTGTAGTAAACCGTCTCAAGCGACGAGGATAAACAAAAATCTCATTTATTTTCGATTGTCACTTGCTACCGTGATGGCGTTGCCGGGTCTTACCGAACAGGCTGCTTTATCTCTACTATCGTTTTGGCTATGGCTAATCGGTAAACGGATGACGCGAACGGTGACGAACATAAAAAGTATAATAGGATACTAGATAAATAGAATATTAATTTCAGGATAGAATAAAATTGCGGAATCGAATTGTCGCCTCTGCATGGGCTTGCGTGTTTGTCGATATCTTGCAATGCCACTGCTGAGGGGTATACAGGAAATATTAAAGTACTTTGATGTCTTTAATGTGCGCAGGTACACATGAAAAGGCGTATCTATTGTCATGGAGGTTATCGTAAATGTTATATATGTATATCTATATATACATCTTTAGTAGGATCAGATATTGAAATGTTGAAAAACGCGTTAGCCAAGCTTCCGCTCGTCCCATTATCCCAAGTTATCATTGAGTAGACAAAAATGTATTTACTGCTACGTCTGAGCTTGAACATGTGTGCTCCGTGCAGCTGGCATACCTTTAATCAGATGTAGTAATGCTTTGTGTGCTAACAGGTGTCGCATTGGACACTGGCAGTTTCATGGTAAGCATATTAAACTCGTAGGAGCTTACAATATTGTGACAGTTGGGAGATGAATGCTACAGATGTAGACCTGACAAAACACAGTAAAAGTAATAGTAGTAGTAGTAGTAGTAGTCATAATAATAATAATAATAATAATATAGGTTCGAGAATCTCACTCAGCATTTATTTTGAATAGCAATAATAACAGTGTTAGCGAAACCATCGTGTTGTATTAACATAGAGTCATACAGAGAATACAACTATTCGCACACTAGCGCGATTAGCGATGCCAATCGCTAATGACAATCATTTTCATTATTAATATTATAGTAATCATATCGACGGTAATAATCACACCGCTAACATTGTTATTGTTACAGGAATATGATTCACATCATAGTAGCAAGCAGAAAGGACATTCTTTGACAATTTACGTCTTTTGGTACTAACAAAATATAGATAAGATATTCAATCTTACCTAGGTTTTATCAGTCGTATTTTCTATCGTCAAGAAATAAAGGCGTAACTATTTACATCTATCTTATTTCTTCAATTATAATCTTTGGAATTCGCACCTATTCATCCATTATACCCATAAATTCAGAATATATGCGGAATAAATTTCGGTTGAAATGAGTGCGCCTTTTTGGGCTTTTTGATTTCACGCGCTTAATAGATCGTAGACATCCAGATATATATACTCTACATTTTCCCCTTTTCAGGCGAAATGATTACGATTATATTACTCAGAAGTAGCACATGTCGGGTGGCACGCCTTCGGTTGCCATGATGCAGGTTCATCGTTACTGTAATAGTATAGTACTATTGGTCTGATACAATTCTAGTTTAACAAAAGGTCAAATAGACAAAATAACGGCACATGGGAAGAGAACCACCGGCACACCACATCACAGACACTGCTGCAAATGGTCCTTTCTCTGTCTCTCTCAAATATATATATATATATATATATATATACATACACAAAATCAGATTCAAGTATAAAAAAGTCATAGGAAAAATAATCTTCGGTTACCAAAGTTTTCTAGGGCTCCACCTGCCCACGGCGACTATTGTGCGTCACCAAAATATAGCACAGTGCACAAAACTAAAGAAACGCAATGATCGCTAAATTCAACGCCACGGTTCTGTTAACTCGGTTACACTCTCATTGAGTAGCCGTACGTTTTAATTGATCATATGATTATTGTAGACATAGTGAGAATGTATGGACCCGCCAGCGCTGTTGATACGCATTTCTGTTTACAGGCACGTTCTCTCAATTAAGCATGCAATCGTTGCTCGCTCATGATAGGTCGGAATAGGTCTAGCAATAGGTAAGACCTTGGAACGTGTATTCGGTTGTAATCGTATTGTAAAAGATACGTTGTCAAAAAACAATTATGGGTCAACGTACTTTGCAAGCTGGGTTGCAAACTATCGTAAGGCGGTTAGCTTTTGAATCATGCGTAAGCTATTACATCACGAGAGAGATCTCTGCAAGTATTGACGACAGCTACGCGTAAAAGTAGGGACTCAAAGAAGACCTTGTGAGACAGGCACTCTTCATAATGCTAGCATCTCGTACGTTTCGCAGTAGCACTCACCCATAACATGTAAAGAACAATATACTCAGTCCATCAATTGACAACGTGCAGCTTTTACATATCGATTTGAGCTGACTAAAACAAATAGATCTACAATCTACTTAGATTTAAAATTGGAGCAAAAAAGACGGAGAGACAGAGCGGCACATATCAAATTAAAATCGTGACAATGAACGTACAAGACGTGACAAGTTGTCTACTCTCTGCCCGATTCGGTGCATGGAAGCGTTGTTCTGCCAGTCCTCTCAGCAATTTTAGGCAGATAACACCTGGATTGAATCAGCCTGAGAACTAAAGACGGCAACAACCACAACAGCAACAACGCCAACAACAGCGTAGCTAGCCACATAAACACAATCCGCATAGCGACAGCAACTATTGCTACAGCAACTTAATTGTCATTAACCACAGTAAACACAACAACAGCATAATCATCAGCCATAATAAGAACAGCATCAACAACATACCTGTATTAACTACAAGAAGCACAGCAACAAAAACAGCATAACCGTTATCAACCACAACAACAACATTTATACCGACCATGGCAACAACAGCAATAACAAGCACACCAATCACAACAACAGGCACAACAACAACGTCCGTTCAATCACCAGTCCTGGACGAGATTTGTAGTTGACGATGTTCCGGTGTGGTGGTGGAGCCTTGCAACGCAAGCGACAACAAAATCAGCGAACGGTGAAATTTGAAAATGGACGAGTGTTTGCCGGAGGCAGCGACAGACTTTGCTGGCCCGCTCTCCTGTGCCCGCATCCGACACTCCCCCGCTCCGTCCGCTTCTTCTGCGACGACTTTTCTATTTGCACTTACACTTTTTTATCTCTATTTTGCGTTTTGTCCCGCCGGCTTGTTGTTTTTTGTTGTTGTTGCTGTTGTTGTCGAAGGCATCCATCGCGACATCGTTTTGTTGTTCTGACTGCCTTCGGTCGGTGCTGGCGACGCTGTTGATGTGGTCGTCGCTTCAACGGTGTCGTGTTTGCTTTCACCATCCGAATGACGTTCAGCCCGTTCTGCGTGTGTATCCTGATGGAAGCAGTTATAAAAGAAAATGATGTTTGATTGAAAATTTTCCCTTCAGTCTGATGCAACTGAGTCGCTGCACCTGTTCCTCGAGTCGGTGCCCCATACGTTCGATTACGTGGATATGCACTGACATCGTTGTGGCATTCAAATTCAATTAATTTGACGCATCAAAAGCTATTGGCTAGCTGCTTGCTATTTTCCACCGTCTGAGATCGTACGGTTTACCGTAGCAGTTGACGTGTGATTACGATTAATTTTTTAATATGTAATTTGTTTCTTGACTTTTATTTCGTGTATTCGGAGCTTTATTAGAGACGGAAAATTGAACCTGCGAAAAGTGATAACTTTTCAGTGCCCTAGACATTGTCGTAAGGTTAAAAATCTATCTTCGATTGACAGTCATTGTTCGATGTTATAGCGGTCTCAAATAAGATGTAAAATAAATGCTGGAATGCCTGGTAATGGAGTCTAATCGTTAGCGCACTCATTTTCATAGGTATGTAATCTTATTCACGGAACTGTCTCCATAATCTACCAGGCTTGGATTGGCGACCTCCCCCTGTGTTTTGCATTTTCTGCTAGACAGCTGCATTATAGAAGGATAGATATCTCTCTTGGAAGATGCTGGTTCGTGAATCGAACGAGATTGACGTCGATCAGGGGTGATTGGCTACCACGTGAGACGTCCGCAATGCATGTCGTTAGCTAAGCACATCCGTTTGCGTTCCATTTGAAGATAAAGCAAGTTGCAAACGAAAGCAAACACTAAAATGGAAGACAACCAACACGTACGTAATTGGTACATGATTTCTGTAGCCATCTTCATACAAATGCATCTATGGTTTTCACATAAATTCAATGCTCTAAAAACATGCGCACTTTTTCAAACAATACTGAGAACGCGCTTGTTTTTTTTGTTATATACATGAACGTTTTTTTTAATGATGGACTTATTCGAAGCAGCTATTTACTAGGAAAATTATACTTAACGAGTACTTGTATGTTCTAGATTCCTATGCCGATAACTCACCCAAATAATCGTTGCTGTATAGTAGCTAAAATAAAAATAATCAGAAAAAGGTAGTATGCAGCGTTTTTCTCATTTCTCATTCCTGGCCAAAATAATTCAAAGAAATTATTTGGTCTCCGAACCCAAATAATTCCTTTGAATTATTTCGGTACCAATTCAATCGGGGAAGGCAGCACTCCCTAACACGATTCCTAGTAGGGTTCCTCCTAGCACGATTTTACTAGCCGTCCATCACACGAGCGGGACTTTTTTCGAGCGGATTTTGCATTGGCTTTCACCGCATCTTCCAGAGACGTCCCCGTCACGGTATCGCCCTGACGGGGCTTCCCACCGGATCGAGTACTTCGTGTTCCCTCTCGGACATCGATTCGAACCGTATTCGGCGAGCATCCCTCAACATCTGAGGACAATGGCTCGTTATATCGCGACCGAGACGCGCTTATGTCGCGCACGTTTGTCGACTAGCGAGAGTTCGACCACTCTGCTCACGGGGCTATGTCCAAGCATTGGTACCGCGTGTGTTACCGCTACGATGATATTATTATCACTATTAGTATTGTCTGTAGAGTCGGGAACGACCCCATGTCTAACGTCTTCGCACATCGTTAGCAAGCATTCGAGCTTCGGTATAATTGCAATTATCGCCAATTTTTTTGCACTGGGACACCGTTAAGGGCAATGATCGGGTAGAGGCTTTTTCATAATTACGCGAGGCCTCACATTCGTCGCTTCCGACTGTACAATGGAATAGTGGCCGAACTTTGCCACGCGCTGCACTACTCACTCGATTTTTATGTCGACCCGTATCAGATGAGTAGTCCTGGAAACAGAAGTGATACATTGCCAGCGCTCTGTGGGGTCAGACGCCATGTCGACTATCTCCTATCGCCAACTGAGTGGCTGCAAAGGCACGTGCATCCTGGACGGGGAAGCGGCCAAGGAAATCCAACCTGTCATTGGTGATAGGATCGAACGTCGCATTGTATTGTCATAGAGGTGGGACACTGAACGTCGATAAAATTATACACTCACTCGCTAATGACGGCACACAAGACAAATAGCTTTAGATGAACGAGGTTTACTTCGCAAATGAGTAGAGTGCCAACACACATATGGCAGATAACAAGGTAACTCTAGGGGCATAATTCCATGACGAACTGGATAAGCTCTCCGTTGGAGCAGCGTTTTAAATTGCTTTTGTTGGAAAGAATCATGCGTCCCATATATGAAGGCGTGCGCATCTAATGAAGGTCTCAGCTAGAGTTTGCGAAACTCCCGTATAATACGAGTAGGACACTGGCTGATGCATATTTAGAGAGCATAGCTTAGGGCAAATCTTCAACATAGAACAAATACTAGCATGACTAACGTTAAGTAAAAGCAGAATGGCTCTTAAGACCGGCTACAGAAACAGATAAACTAGGCGTGGAATAGCTTAACTTACCGCCTATAAATCTTGTTCAGATAATGCGTTCATCGAAATAGCAAGTCCAATACTCGCAGTAACTGTGCATTTCAAATTATTAACATGGGCTGAATCGGCCTCGCATAAAGAACTTGAAGAACTCAAAGCAGAACAACTTAAGCAAATCGAAAGATCCAATTAGTTGATTTTAGAAAAGCAATATACCTTCAGGTGGAAACGCTAGGTCGATACAAGAGTTTAATTAAAGTGATGATTAAGGTTTCAACACTTCACGTGCCCATCGTTGGCGTCGGTCGCATCGCACTTACCGGGAGATTGAGTGCAGTTTGTATCTTTCTCATTTGTGAATCTTGTGAATGAGGCCTCCGCCCGATTAGTGACAATATCGAAAAGCAAGCAAACGGCCTTAAGAACGGTTCTTTAACTTCGGACACTCCTTTTTCATCCCTGAAGCTCGCATTTTCAAAGAACACCATATTCCGTTGCAGGGAAATTGCAGGTGGTGCAGCGACATTTTAAGCCATTCGGCTGACGGTTCGAATCGAACAGTCCCCATGCCGAATTGGTATTGGTAAGTGCGGGACACTTGAACGAGTTTAAGGGCTAACTATCTTATCTTTGGTGCTTAGAGAAAATTTCGGCAATACATTTTCAGGTGATGGTATGGGTACACATCGTTTAAATAATGCTGCCATACGGTTGCTTTGTATGCACTCGTTAGACGATAGCGCACTCCCCATATATTAAATAGGTGATCCCGTTCCTAAACAATTTCTGGGCGTTCGACGCCTGGCGACCTTTAGCGTTTCGTAACAGCTAGTCAGGTTATCCATAGCGAGTGCGCACCCAGAGTAAGGGGTGGTGAACGACAAAACGAGAATATCGTCCAGCGCAGCCAGTACAATGACCTGGTCAGTTATCGTGAAAGCATCTCGTGTCTGACTCGGAGTTTCACTCACATCGTATGAGAAAATCTCACGTGCGTTCGTCCCAAGGAAGGGCACCCGACAGGAGGGGGCTAAAATAGCAGCGAAGAACATCCAGGGCTCAAATGCAAGCGTCAGAGCGCAGAAAAAGCCCGTCAGAAGATGCCTCGTCGCATAGACGATAAACGGCTGCATCTAAACTACAATAATGCGAAGGGGCGAACATATTGGACAAAGGTCTATACCAGCCGTAGTAACCAAAAAACCTTCAACTCCGCAAGCAAAACCTTATGAACGCACGCCTAGATTAGCCGTACCAGCTGGGTTTGAAGCGTGCGACCATATTTCGATTAAATGATAAGTTCCTCATGCTTTGAATGGACTGAAATGTAAATTGTCATTATGGCTCATTACAGTATTCTACATTTACCAAAACAGGTGGCAAATGTATGTCAGTAACGCATTATTCTTCATCGGTATAAACATTAAAGACTCGTCCCCTAAGGAGTGCTCGCGTTAGATGCTCCTGTTGGCAATTGGGCGAGGCGAATATATTTTTCTTAAGCCGCACGGTGGAGCGTTGTTGGCGTGAGGCCCTGACATTTGCCATCGAGGACTTGTTACTGTTCTTGGTCATTTGCTTCGTACCTATAAGTGTGGACGAGCGCCAAGTTCTTTCGTTCCGTCATCGACAGTCGGGACTTCTCAACCCTTTTGTCGTTCATAACTGATCCATTCCCGAATGATTGGACTCAAACAAAAAAGCTAAGTTCAAACGCTACCACACAAACGTTCCACATTCGAACTGTTCACTCATGACGGAATCGTACGTACGTACTAAAAAGAAGGCCTATCTTTAAATAGACTACTTATAACGTGATAGGAAATTAAAAAAAAACTACACTAGTCCTTTATGTTCGTTTTATACTTAACCCAGTAGCAAACTTACCATATTGATGGCAAGCAGTGAATCAACATCTATGTGAATTCACTACGTTTCAATCTCTCGGAAATTAAAAATACTTGTGTATTTTAATTCCCGAGAGAAGCAGTAAATTTCTGCTCGTGCGCAGTAAACTTTGAATATATATATATATATATACGTATATCTATAAATCGATAAGTATGTCTCAGTTTTATTTTTATGTTAAGTGCTTTTTCTTTGTTGACTTCTGACCAACATAATACCCATTAGACTTACGGTGGTATTCGCCGGAGGGCGCAGTTTGGTTCCCCTTGTTTTGATGAGCTCTTTTTTGACGCGATACCTCCATCTGGCATCTGTTTGAGGATGAACAGGGTAGCGACTGAGCCGAGAACGACGTAAACATCGTAAGGAAAAACCTGCGGGAATAACAATTAGCAAACCGTGGGAAGAAACGACCGGGTGCCATTAGCTGTGTTTGTCGCCATCAACAAAAACGAAACCATCTGAACTAACAGAAAGAAAGGACTTTTCGAAGAAATCACCTTTTCTGGAAAGCCCTCTGTGCGGTAGTTGAACCTTGACATCGCTTAGTTCCAATGCGAATACGCTCAAGCGATCTTGTCTAGAGGCAGTCTAATAAGGGTTTACATTCTGCACAGTGTACATTAAACTATTCCTACGCGTGCGTTCGTTTACTTTCGTTCTTTTAATGAAAACGATAGGTAGGACCACAATTTCCATCCAAAACGCCCTAGATCATAAGAATCGGACGTACTCAAGCAATCTTCGGAACACAAACACATACGTGAAATTCGATTGTCTTTTGCCGCTTGATTTAAAACTAGTTTTCTTTTCACTGTGACGTACCTAACTATTCCTACGCTGTTGATGCTGCTGTAGCATTTATGCGTGTCTTTTATCTCCCTCACTGCCAATCGATAGCCATGCTTTACAGTACACTTTACGCAGCCGAGTTGTATTCCTAATATTAGACCAGAACGAATTTGAATTCCAACTCAACGACTGTGTCAAATAACCCAGCTTTTTTCGTCAGCCGTAGGTGAACTTCTGAATTCAGATTTATTATATAATCGATCTCTGAACTGTGGCTTATAGCTATTTGGCGTATCGTCTAACGGGTCTTACTCGATTCCCAACGTCATTAACGTCAGGGTGACCTGACCCTTCAAGCACAACAACAGCGGGCGTATGGTAAGACGGTAGCCATGAAATATCGTGCAAATGCCTGGGAAAATCTGCATCCGTCGATAGAGTCGAACAGGTTGCCATAAACGAGACATTGAATCAGAATCACCGCCTTATGGAAATCAGCAGGCCAAACGTGACGTGACATTCGCATCGCGTGAATCCCACCCTGCGTTCAGTTCCGCAGATCTGCTATACGTTTAGTTTTCCTTCATTGCGACTGACCATAGGGCATCGTAATTGAATAGGCAATGACGAACGGACTCCATCTATCAACGATGACAAGTAGATAGAACCTATAAACGGTAAGATATTGATCATTGTAATATGTGGCGACGACAAATGGATTACGCGGTATTAGCGTGGATTAATAAATACCAATGAATGATGAAATACATACAAACGACTGACCCTGGGATCGCATTGAATTAAGTATGTGGCCTTGTCTGTTCGCACCTGAAGGTAAAATAACCCAGCGGCACCATAAACATGCTCTTCGTCGGTAGCTCTGATCTAGGCTCGAACTTGCCAACGATATTGCTTGAAACGATGATCGATGACACCACTTGGCCCAGTCGACCCGAGTGGCTGTAAAAACCAGTGGCACCAAAAGGCTATAATAGCAGAATCTTCTATTCAGATTGCGTTTGCTAGCATAGTAAATCATTAGTGTTTATAATTACACATTTCCTCTACGACAGCTTGGTGAGACGCCGTAAGCGTTTATAGACTTCAAGATCCTGCTGCAATAAATTTAAGGAATAACGTTACCGCGCGCTACGTCGTGCCTGCTAAAATCATCACGGAACAGCTGTGAATACTCGTCTTTCTTAGAGCGTTCGTATGTGTATTACTTGTAGAACAAACACATTAGACCGTGCGCATTGTGGCTATATCGCGATAGTAAAATTCGAATTAGACCGCGCTTCGAAGACGGAAAAACGCAGAAATGACATTTAGGCACAGGTTGTTCGGCTCCAAGGCCTTTGCACCTTCCAAACACCTAGAGACACTTAGAAAAACTACCTCTAGTTTTTACGCGATAGAAAATTAATGAACTTCAAATAAGGCTCTAAGCGTGATTTGCGGCTGATTAGATGCTCAGTTTATTGAATATTTAGCCAAAAATTTACTGTCCAGCAGAAGCGAGGTACAATCAAGAAGTAAGCTCCAGTTTCTCGGTACTGCCATAGTGAATACCGAACAGCCAGGATACATTGCAAAAGGCAATATCGTAATAAATAAACAATTTGATACATAGTAGACATAACAATCGTGCATATATACAGGGTATTTTCTCTATGGCTAATGAAAAACACTACAGAGTTATATATATATATATATATATATATATATATATA
>MNPL01000221.1:0-24695 GCA_002081605.1 Tropilaelaps mercedesae
TATATATATATATATATATATATATATATATATATACTATCGCGTGGCTAAAAAATGCAAATGACTGGGCACGCGGCTGCGGTAGTGATTTCTGATTCTTGATTATTCTAATACTTCTCATTCTTTAATTTAGAGAAACGAGAAATGTTTTGCTTATATATTAGTCTATGCTTCAAAAGCTAGCAAAACGCCGATTAGTGGAAATTTACCAAAATGATTAAAACCTAAGTTATTTAACTGGTTGCTTTTTGGGTATGGCAACAGATAAAGTTGAATTATTTAAAGAAAAACGCTGATCTTTTTAGGATATGAATTAAATCAGGAGTCTAGACAGTAGTTATCTTCGCTTTCATGAAGCCATTCTCATTATAGGGTCAGGACATATCTCCTACAGAAGACGGGTCATGATTGCAGAAGTTACCCTTGAGTACAAAACAGTTGAAAAATTTGGTAGCCAACAAATTATGTAATATTACGAGTCGTTTAAAATTCGTTCAAGAGGATGAAACGTCACATTTAATTTTGGAGCAGTGTCAGAGGTTAGCAACGACATCAAGCTTGTTTAAGAATGATCCCCACGGAAATTCTGGTGGAGTCGATATATTAATGGAGCTAGCTCCTCATCGAGTATCATTTTGTACCGACGCCATATAGATAGACAGCTTATTTTTCGCACAGCGGGTTTTTCATGTGTGGAATTTAAAGTACTCAAGGATCAACTCTCTTGACCCAGACTCCAGGAAGCCAGAACTTTGACGAAAATCTTGTCATATGACCAATCTTTAAACCCTCCCACCCACTAGAACCTGCGTAACCATCCGACTCCGCAGCGCTACAGAATCACAAGACTGCGCTGGTATTTGTCTACAGAAACTACTGAAGACAGAAGAGATCTGAGGAGCCAAACTCGCGCGGGCAGTTATAGCACCCGAACTCTGCTGTAACCTACGAGTTTGTTCGATTTCTGAGAAGAGATGCTCTATCTGAAAATAGTAGAAGCGAGACGAAGATGAAATCAGGGTGTAGATAGATACTTGTTACATCACAATGGTGAACACGCGAATAAGCTTAGACTACGGGTTTTTTACAAGAACAGCGCAGGCATAGTGCGCTTGCTTGAGCGTCACGACTCATAAGGCTCCTAAGTGCTGGCTGGCTGAAAACCTTTGTTCTTCCGCGTTTTTGGATCAAACGGAGGTATGAGATCGAACAACGAGGCTATATAGGGTACGATGAGTGCGTACTCAGTTGGTAGGGGTGCACTTGCATCTGCCGGGTACAATCTGATTGCAGAAGCGAGTGAGACTGCTTGAAAAAGGACCTTCAATGACACTGCAGCGATTACATGCTTGCAAGTGTTTACTATAGGATGAACCATGGTGGATGGTGTTAGCTTTTAAAAGCCGCCTAAATGACAAGCAAATTGCTTTACAGAAACTCTCAACGTTGTAATAATCCATAACGGAGTACATTTTTTGGGCCACCAGATGAGCATCCTTGAAAATGAAGCCTAGCCTCGCGGTATACACGTATTACATTGCTTAGATTTGCTCTAAAAATATATTCGCAATATGTGGTAACCTAATTTGAAACACTCAGTAGGATAGCCGAATACGTTATCTAGCCAACCCGATGAAAGTCGCACATCCGTTAACTCCTAGCTTAGGCTCTTTGGCGCAATTTCGCAAACCGCCGCCCCGTTTAAACATATTTGGATTGGGAGGTTCGCTTTGAAAAGATTGCATCGTTCCTTATGAACCATTTGTCTAGTCATTTATAGCAGTATTATCAACGACGCAAATTTCAATTATATTAGATTCTAGAACACGGAGCTGTTACTCACTCGTCTCCACAATTTTAACGGCTTGTACAATCTGTGCACCTGGCGACTCACCGAATCGGTTCATTAACAGTATTTGTCGAACTATGCTTTAGTATGATTTCTAGAGTCAGGATGAAAACAGCACCTTTGTAACAATATCACTTCGCATCTTTGACCGCATATTCGTTAGGATTAATCTCTCAAGCGGATTCTACTATCTAAAAACTTCACATATTTACCCAAGTTTCAGAGAAATTAGCGTCACATAAACTCGAGAAATTATGTTTTGGCTGTTTGGGTCGTTGTATTTTTGTTATAGTATTGTGAGGTTAGGTTACGTAAGTACTGCTTTGAAGCAATGTTTCGCAGTTTCGAGCCTGGGGGGAATATGGCTTTAGTGGGTTTGTGAATCCCACACTAGTCGCTGCAGGCCGCAGGCGACGCATGAGCTTCATGTTTTTCCCAAACCACTCCAAAAAAAGGGTTACGTGTACAGCAAAAAAATTTATTCTGACATTCGAATGGACTCACCACGCATCACTCAGCCTTAACCGACACTTTCTACACATCGTACTTTCCATGATATCACAAAATATTCATATTACATACAGTTGTACGTGTTTCATTTGAACAATATTGGCCAAAGACGCTAAGCAGTTGGAAGCATTTAGTTATAAACCAACAGTTTTATTTCAATGAATACAGTAAAAATCGATGACCCATCTGTTAGAGATACAGCAAGAAATATCTTGACGGGAAAAAATATCAACTAGAATATCTGCTATAAAGAGCATATTGAAAAAAATGATCTTTTGATGATGAAAAAACTAGTGCAATGATAGTGAACAACGTAAGTAAATTAAACAACATAAGGTACATTTTTTTAAATGATATAGGGGTGCGTTTTTGGTTAAACAGTATGCTAAGTTTTGATAGCATAAAATAGACAGCTAGAGAACAAAGTCTAAACCTTCCATTCTATTTCTTGTAATTTTGGCATTCAATACGGCAGCTTATATCAGTTAATTCTTCAATCTCTACTACTATAACATCCGTTACTCGTTCTCCCGCTAGCTTTGCTGGCCTCTTTCTCTATGGAATTCTGCTTCTACTATCAATGTTTCTCTGGAGCTTGTCCAATTGGCGTAGAATGTACGAAAACAAAGATATTATAGCGTAGCAGACGATGAGTGGTTGATGCTAGTTTGCTGATTTAAATGAGACTCTTGGGTTTGTTTCCTATCCTGTTTTGCGTGGCACCATCAGTAGCCCGATTCTAATATGCATGCGAACGAAAGGTGGTAATCGATCTGACAAATTAACTAACTTGACTTTAACTTTTCTGCTAAAATCGAATAATGTTACGACTTGTTGACCTTGGCTTAAGCGCACCTTTAATACTAGGTGGCAGTAGTGATGAATGCGCGATCGGATGCTATAATTATTTAATTATATTATATATATTATTTATTATATATATAGATATATTAATGTGCGGAAATTTTTGAGAAAAAGATGCTAACTCGGAAAATAGTGAATTCCAGCTTTTCTTGTTTTCGGTGGCCAAAAGATCAAGTAACGATTAATGACATTTGTGTGAGTTGCTCCATGAGAACACTTGAGATATCTTTTAGTAGACTTATTAGGTATTGGTAGTAGACCATTGCTGCTTATTACTTTTAGGGTAGAGTGTAATACATTACGTCAACTTTTATAGGGTATGGTCAGGTTCAAGGTGTTACCTAGTAAATTATGGAATTACTGTCGGTTCAACGTAGGAGAATCAAGAGTGCCTCCCAAGAAATAGTACTAATTACCACAAACTTGATGTAAATACACTTTTACATAATAATTAAATACTGTGCATGAAATAGATCAAGATATATTTTTATCATTGCTATTATTATAATTAGTAATTGGTAATTAATTGACACAAATACCATGTCAAATAACTGTAGTTTCCCTTCCACTACACAAGTTGGCAGAAACTTACACTAACTAAACCATATGATGTTATGACATTCGGGCATTCTCAACGTTCTTTTATAAACACGTTTCCGAGCAGTTTATTTGCGTTGTCAGTTTTTTTTTTTTTTAAGAAAGTCTGAGCAGTATATGGGTCAACGAGAGTGAATACCGTTAGAGAGTGAAAGAAAGGAACAAGACGCTAGGACGAGCAAATGCAGTGGTGCAGTGATATAGTCAGTATGATGTCTTCACCTGGCGTTAAGACGTTGTACTTTTTGCAAAGGTTATTTCTCTTTATATCTGGTCGGGGTATGAGGACTTGGTTTACAACAGGCCGACTATTATGCCTGAGTTATTTTATTGCAGTTAATATGTTTATATATATATACTATTAAGAAGGTAATCACCATCATAAAAATGACAGGTTATTCATGTTCCGGCGAGTTTTCCTGTCTAAAGCGCAGCAGTATTGATAATGATGATGGTGTCAACGCCGCTGGTGTTTCGCGTCGTGACCACTGTCGGACACGCGGCATGGGGAAAATGGTCGATAGAAAAATGGTTCATTCATTTTCGGCATTCCGATGCTGCCTCCCCTTTTGTCAGAGACCTCTTGCAAAAATATATTTCTGGCGCACACTTAGCACGGATCAATTACTATTAACGTTGCAACTGTCCCGTGGAAGTGTATCTACACCAAGCGAAAGCAGAGTAAGAGTGCAAACAACAACAACGTACCATCGTCAAATACATCCAAAAGCAAGTCCGTTGGCCCCTGGTTTTAGCCCCTGGTATGCCAGTGTCACCACGAAGTTGTGATCGTTTGGTGTGATTTGAGAGAGAGAGAGGAGTAGAGAGAAGTTTTAGAATCTCAGCCATGTCTACCTCTACAATATTATGATTTACGTGTAGCGGTTGTTCTTAATTAAAGTTAAGTCGACAACGCATGATTAAGCGACCCATGCTAAGCCTGTACGAAAAGATGGCGTTAATGCCGGGTGCGATTCCATTTCGGCTTGGAAACCTAAGCAGTCGTGTTAATAATGTAGTATATTTTAATGCAAAATATACAGTACATCCAGTGATTGAACTTCTTTTTTAAATGCAAAAATCTAACACCCATTTGGTCAAATATTTATCATCGCTAATTAGATTTTTTGGTGATTATAATATCAGGATTAATTGTGATGTAAGACTGTCGAGCCACGTGAAGGCTAAATGAACGTTCGCTATACCGTGTAACTTTGATCAGCAGTTTATTTCGAATCTTTCTTACGTCCAGATAGAAGTAAAATAGTTTGCCTCGATTCTCCTGCTTAAGTGAACGTAAGTGAACACGGTTAAGTGAACGTTCGCTATACCGTATAACTTTGATCAGCAGCTTGTTTCGAATATTGCTTACGTCCTCGATTCTCATGCGGTTAAATATATGCTATACAAGGCGAACACTATGATATTAAAGATTGGAGGACTAGGTGTAACAATGACAAATACTTAGTTTGACTGCGAAAGTAAATGTCGCAAACTCGATCTCAACTGCTTCTCACTTATTGATATATTTCGCGCAGCTTCTGCTGCTATAAATTCCAGCTCAATGCAGTCGTTTAAAGGATATCAGCATTAATTTCGATGAGCTCGAGGTCATGGCGTCATTTTTGTTACTCCCAGTTGTCCAAGCGGCAAATGTCAATGGCGAAATCAAGTCGTCATTATTATGCAGAGTACGGACAATAGATTATGACAAACTGAATCATAAAAATTATGTCATAAAGAGGCAATCGTTGTCTCGTACTTCACTTAAGACGACGGCGAGTTGCGATAACTACGCTAAACGGTGAAACGATCAAATTTCATGCATGCAATTGTAGTGTTCAGTATAAATGATCTCAAAACAACACGACGCGTTATTGCCAGAAGAAAGTTTGTGGGACTTACACTTTAATTATAATGAAATCACAAGCAGGGGTATAGCACGGTAAACCCGTGTAAACATTTACGAGTGATGTTGAAACTATAATTATGTGTCTGCAATTGTTAGAGGTATACGTTAGCTGTTGGTTCATACTATCCTATTAATAGAATTAAATATTCGCGCAATTCTGCCGTCAGGAGTGCATAAATAGAACATTTTGCAAACAAAAGCAAAAATAATCCGTTTGAGTATTCAAAGTCGATACAGAACAAATCGATAATTGCACAATTCTATTTATCGGAGCCGTGTGACACATTGCACCGTAAACTGATTAATAACGGATAAACCTAAGCTACTACACTTATTATCTTACTATCAATAACTTAATCATGAAGCAATTCGGTAATTTCAATATACCTTTAGTATTTCGTAGCATAGAGGCTACCTTAATAGACTCGTTTGTATCACGGTTAAAACCGATCAAAACGCATTATGTAGGGATGTAAATATACGCACTCCAGTTAAGTGTTCCAGTAGTGAGTCCGATTACTAATAATTGTGACGTTCAAGAAGTTAGTACTTCTCAACGAAGGATCGAGCACTCGATGCTGGTTGCCGTTCCCTTATGTCAGTGTAAAAATTTGTCAGTGTTTGTCATACCATAATAAAGATGAATATTTTAAATATCAAGCGAACATCCATCGATATTTTGTCTTTTAATGGTTTTATCAGCAGTCCGAATGTCTATGCAATATTGAGAAAAATATGTTGATGCTATGATATGTTTGAATCAGTCTGGGAAAATACTACCCTATCATAGGAGTGACCACTCTCGCCAAATGCGACCGCTTGCCGAACGGAGAGACATAACCTTGAGTTATCTTTTATGCTCTGCAGCTGCACCGAGCGAATACTTTCATAGAGTTATTTTTAATTTCTGTCTTACCAGTTTTTCAAATTTCCGATTATATTTATCCAAAGTAAACAGAAAAAAGTGCAATTGGCATGTTATGTCTTTCAAGTAGACTGTACTACTATTAAGCCCGGATATCATTTTTGGCTTAAAATATATTTTACTCTATGATGGGATGATTTTTTATTACAGCTGTCCAAAGGTAACCTAACATTTTAAGTGGATTTATACAGGCAAATAAACTCATATAGATTCTTCGAAGTATTGTAGGTTAGCGGAATATTTAAAGCGTATTAGCGCATACACTATTGCAAAATCGATGTTCTTTCAAATACGTTTTCCCCAATTGCCTGCATTTTCTAGGTGGTTATTTACAATGCCTGCAATTTGTTTTTCCATACGGGCTGACTTTCTCAAACAAAAGCTCAACTATTTTGTATTAAGAACGATACCATAGTTACTTTTGCTTTATTGTTAAGCACTAACTCACACTAATTTCAGGAACCAACAAATTAATTTACTTTTAATCGAGAGGCCGCCCTAGCTGCTAGAGAACGTTCTCATAGATGGGACATTCAATAATTTAAGCCCTCATTTATTCACAATATTCAAATACAATATGCCTTCAAGTGCACTACCATTCCACCTAATAAGTTAGGTTCACTGTATGTTGTGATGGACTATTCTATTTTTATAGCAAATGACGGTGTATTGTTTTATTGAGGAACTAGGGTGAACAATCTTGATGACCATACTAATTTTGCAACAAACACATTTAAAAAAATCTGCTTTCTATTTTTGGTACTTTTGGGTCTACTCAAGCGTACTTATACAGGAATCGACCAATCAGTAATTATATGAAGTTTACAGCTCAGCCATATGCGTCGTTGAAACTAAGTTGTATGGTTAATTACTAATTTTGTATAATATTTCTCTATTTCAGGTAAAAGCCGATAGTCGTAAGTAGTTATAAAGATGTTTAAGATAAATACGACAATTCCTTCATACGATCCAATTGCCTAATTGCTCCTTCACTAGGTATAGGAGTTGAATGCCTGGGAACTCTCGTGCCAATGTTTTTCTAGTATTTTATTAAAAACCAATTTACAGCAGCTTAGACTGCTTGTCCTTATTGTGCCTTGTTGTTACACCTTAATTTGTAAAACAAATAAACGCTTGGCTAAAGTCCATGAAATTCAGACGAGCCATTTATTGTTACTGGGAGGGCGGGGCGTAGCTTAGAAGGGCGCCGTAGATGAGGTTAGTTTTAGAGGTTCCCCAGGGAGAAGGAGTGACCGGAGCAATCTCCCCGCTATCACATCCGCGCTGATTGGACTCCCCTTCAATCCGCTACGCCCCATCCATATTCTGCCGGCTTTTCCATGGCCGAGGTTACCGCTTGAATTTTGAATACTTCCTGGTTCAACAGTGGACCTGCTTAGCCGACTCAGGGATACCCCTAGGGGCTGTTGATATGAAGCACTACCACTACTGTCCATACGAGTGTGTTGTTGTTACTACTATGGGCCCCGAAAAACCTTTCTACACGGAAGCAGCTGCTGCTCACTGTGCTTAGAGTGACGGGGAGAATAACAGGGTTTACAGGTGCCATTGAGACGATATTGACTAACCTTTACAGGAGAAAAGTGCCTATGGGGGCAAGTTCTGTAAATTAGCAGTCTCGTGGACGGAGTCTTCTTAAAGCACCATCGCCGAGCTAAAAATTGCCACCAGAATACGCGAGAAACTGCTCCATTTTTTTGCTTTGTTTCGACCGGTCGGCTGTCCGTGATGTAAAATTGCGCATACGCATTTAAAAAAGCGCTTCTTGACAACGAGCCGTCCTGTCTTCCTTCTCCCTTTCCCTATCTCTGTCTTTCGCGCGCCCTACTTCTCTCTCTCCTCTCTGTGATTGCATATAAAATGGCTTCGTATAAAATGGCTTTGGGTAGAAAGCAAAAAACTCAGAATACACCTTGGGTCACTGAAAACAACAATGCCCTCTCCAAATATCGCGAGTCCATTCCTGTTTCTTCCAGCCACTTGGAGAGGAGCTACCGGGTTCGCGTACCCGATGACATCACTAGATTGACACAGTGAGTTCGTGGATGAGAGGCAGAGGGTAACGTTACTTGCCTATTGTTTGTACTGTATTTCTTTGATGCTGTTGTTTCTCTATATGTATAGCCTGCGTGCACCGTCAAACGCACAAGCATGCATAAAGGAAATTTGAGTGGGGCTTTAGTACTGTGATATCAAATATAGAGAAACTATTGCATTTTCATCTTTTCCTTCTGTTGATTGTTTTTGAGTATCAACACCTTAATCTCTACACTTATTACAATCGCACAAAAAATCGTTGACAACAAGAACTAGGGGTAAACGTTTTCACTGCATGCAAATGAGTGTATCCGTGTTAATGGATAATTTCTGTATCTACTTTGGGATTGCACTGTATGATCGTAATAATAGTGGTAGTAAAACAGTGATACGACTAACAGCAGTAGTATTGCTAACGATATTATCCGATACTCTATTTTTTTGGAAGCATTTTTTCTGTCATCAGTAAGCTCTACTAATAGTAAAACGGGCAATGGTAACATTGTCAATTTTATGATCATTCAACCGTTCTCCTAACGCTACAATGAGCATCCTGTGCAGAGGTCTATGACTATATTTTTACTAGTATTGAAAATAGCTACAAGGAATGGAAGTGTGTCTTATGAAAGCAGCAAAAAAGAAACAGAAGTCTGAAAGCATGGAAATGACAATATTCCGCCGCTAGTTCCCGGAGGCCATCGCAGCTGTTGACCATCACCAACAGCAGCAGCAGCAGCGGAAGCAGTAGCAGCAACCATAGCACCAGCACTATAATCATTTCAGCTCAATAAAATATGCTGGTTATTTATTATTTTGTAGTGTTTCCATCGGTGAACAGTGCTACTAATCGCTAGCAGTTACCCGTGGCCCCTCGCCACGTTAGTTACGTCGCTGCCAGGTAGATAGAGATGATCGACCAGATTATGCAAAATGGAAATGAAAATGCAGAAATGGACGACAGTGAAATATGAGTAAAGTGACTAGTTAACGATGGCGAGCACCTGGTTACCCCTTTCTCGACAGCGTTGTTGTTGTTTCTATTGTTGGCGTTTTGTCGAACAAGTTTCGCACAGTAGTGATGTGGGGAAAGGGAAGGTTTCTTGTGATGAAAATTCGTTTCCTACGGCCGTCACCATTGCCGTCATCGTACTATCCGATGCTGACTTTCACGAAGGCCTTGCCAAGGTCAAAATACAAAACAGCAGAGGCCGTGGCAACTGTTTTTCATACGGTACGGATTTCTTAGCCAGATATACAGATATATATGTATGGAGGCTTAAGATGTATACATGTATGCAAGGTATACGCCATAAGTCCTTATGAATTTTCACACATTCAGAAAAGCACTCGTAATCGAAATATTTAACATTTTGTTACATTCTAATATGTACAAAGGCTGATCCTGCGTAGAATAACTACTACTCTGTTCTCATTTCGAAAATAATATTATACCGTGCTTCGATGAAATTTAGCTTCTCTTTATTGAAAGTTTAAAAAATCATGTATCTCTACTGTAAGTGCGTTTATTGTTGTTTCTAAAATAGATTAGAATTTATGGATCAGCTTTTTTACCTAAATACAAGGTGGATTCAATTTATTTACAAATCATGTAACGAAGTGTCACTCAATGGTGTATTTTGTTTTATAGAGGTTCATAGAAATCGCTGATCAAACTGAAGTACATACATACTGACTGACTGACTGACTGACATACAAACTGAATACAGTTCGTATTGATTTCGTTGACATTGCTGATATGAGTATTGCGGTATGAGTCACAGAAACCTCGTCCCCATTCTAACGCACCATTTTGGCTACATCATCCATTCAAATTTATAATGAAATTAGCAGTCCCATGTTTAATAGTGAACTTTTAATATTCTACTCATTATGTTTACCTTTTCCAACATTATTCGATTGTTATTGGCATAAACATTTTTTTAACTGATATTTTGTATTGGGCTATAACGCTGGGACTACTACTTGCGACGTTCGATGTTTTAGTAACGAATATAAGAATATTACTTGGCTTGCCCAAGTACGTGCGTGATTTTTTACTTTCGTGCAAACAACAATAATCAATTTAGCCGAAGTAATGTGTAGTTAAAAATAATATGAATTTCATATTATGAAATTTAATTCTTCTTTCAGGCTTCACATATTATGACATATATTATATATAAGGTTTCATGATTTAAGGTTTGACTTATGAACATTGGCTGTGCAGTACTTTTGCATTACCCCTCCCCCATAAACACACACATATTATTGTAAATCACACCAGATGCGCTTTTATCCAAATTACAGGCAATTATACTATTCGTTGCTCACCTCGTAATTGACCGCAACTATCATAACATTATATTGTTATATAAACTAGTTATAACACAGTAGTTCCATACTTGATTTAGTTGCTGTAGTCTTTCACTTCCTATTTTCTGGTAATGGAGACGCGGTGCTGCTTATTGAAGGTCGCGGACATTTGCTTCTGCGGAAGTTGAGGAAGGCCATCGTTGTTGTGGTAATAGTAATAATAGTTATGGTTCTGCTAGTAGTAAGAGATAAGTGCTATTAAGATTGAGTTAGGATAGAGAAACGAGGAGCTGAGGATGATATGGAAAGAGTGAAAGAGCCACGAGAGAAGAGCACTGTATGTATATTTATACGTTTACTAATTTGCTTAGAATTTGCCGTCTTGTTCTATCATCCTTGTTTCGAAGTAATTTAAAATTTCAATGCACAATTTTTATGGAAATTCACTTGATTACATACTGAATGTTTGCAATGAATTACGGAAATGTAAGCTGCGGTGCACAAATTAGTTCATTGTTCCTGGCATTGCTTATCGTGTGAAAATTCGTTGAGCTTTAGAAATTGTAATATTAAGTGATTTAGATAGCATTTTTTTATTAAATAGAGTTTATACTGACCGCATCCTTCAAATTAAGGGTTATTGATTTCGCGGGTTCGACGACGATATCCTTCCTTTCTACTAACAAATCCACCCTTGGAGTTGAACATTGGGAAAAAGTTTCTAATCAAGTCTCTGTTTATAACGAAAATTCTAATCTATTTAATACATAGAAAACAAAGATGATAAAGATCCTGGAGTAATGTATATTGAGAATACATACCATGATATATGCCGATGACTAATGAAAATTCATTGAACAATTTGTCATCGATCTATATAATTTGTCAAATATAATTTTTCTGTCTGCGTGATTGTAAAGTTACTCGTTAAAAGCTCTGACTTTATATCATTACTTATAAATCCTTAACCTATTTTATCCTACCTAGTCTGCTATATACATATATGTATATATATATATATATATATATATATGTACATATGTTAAATTCCAAAGTGGGTACTAAATTCGATTTAATACTTAATTAAAGCCATAATAGAGAACCTAATCTAGAATAACGATGTCTTCAAAATGTGGTTTTCCAGAAAACGGTTGGAGGTTGGAGAACAGGTGCAAAGAGGGTAATTTTAATGGGTTTTTTCTATCTATTAGTAAACAAATTGAGTTATATCATATTAGGTAAGTTTTGATTCTGTTCTCCGTAGAAAAACCAAGTGAGTAGTCTTATCTCCAAATTTAGGAAAGGAACATCAAAATCCACTTTTCCATTATGCGTGTCCTGAACGAATTTTATTTTCTAATACATCTCATCTGAAAACCTATTCCAAGAAGACCACCAAGTGGTAAAAAAAGGATGCTTCTTCAAAGCGCTTACTACCACGTATAATATTTGTCTTTTTATTGTTCTTCCTATTGCAGCGTAATTTTTCCAGCTTAGTTAAAATAAGCATTATTTGAAATAATCATCACCAACGCCATTGGTTTATATTAGAGTTAAGTCAGTGATGAAGTCAGTTTTATGATGTAACTGTCTTCAAGATGGTAATCCAGCGATCGTTGCTCCCACGTAGTAATTTAGCCGATCGTTGTTGTCTCGTGAATAACGAGACTTATCATATTCTGCATAGCAAGCTCTTTTACAGTAATAGTTGTCGTACGACAATTTTGCTAGAAGAAAGTAATAGTAGCAATAATAATAGTAACTATTCTGTAGGCTTCATCGCTATTATCAACGAATAGGAGAGCGGTAGGGCGAGAGTGGGCGAAGGGAAGGGTGAAGGATGGTAAGGGTGGGAAGGTCGATGACCTCTATCAGCCGACAACAACGGAAACGTCCGCATGGATTGCGGCCGTCAGCTGATCTCCTTTGAATTGCGAAAGCACCAATGACAGAGGCCGATGATTGTGTTTAGTACGTGTATCCAATATATATTAGTCCATTTCTAATTCACTCATTTAATAGTACAGTCGTGTTTTGCTGAGGCAACTTTGTACCTTGCTCGAGTGGTAATCTTGTGGGAAATTTGCGCCTTCCTTTCTTGCTATCACTTTGCTCTCCATAAGTTCAGAATCCGTGGAAATCGTTGTTGCGTTGATCGGTTAACAGCAGCAACGATAGCGAAGAACTCAACGCACATTAACATAGACAAGTGCGCGTATCCACTGACGAATATTGTTTCGTAGACTTGTGGAAGGCCCAATGCTTACGACTGATCAGTTACTTACCGCGCTAGCACTCAAGTTATAAACGCATGAATATTTAGGCTGAAGCTGACGACTGAGCTAAAGCCATACTTGCGGATATTGGGCTGAAACCAACTAAAAGAGAGGGGAACGGGGCATAATAAACGGCGTTCCAAAGAATAAAATATTAGCATTCATTTCCCCCACAATTAAGTATTGTGATGATAACTCCGCGCAGCATTTTCACAGAATTTGCTTTATTTGAAGGCAGCTCCTTAAAAATTATTTAGAGCCCCTACTAAAACGAAAAACGGCAGTAAATTACAATGAAAATGTGAACGATTAAGTCATCCAACTCTTGTTGTTTGCAACTTTACGTGTTATTCATTAGTTTATTTGCAAACATAGTTTATTAGATCTTGTTTTCGGCTTTTAAGGTCGCTGTTTCAGCCTAAGGATTATAATTATTGGTAATGATAAAGCAACGATGATAATGACGTTACACTGAAACGGTAAGTAATCAATCTATTTCTGAGAAGTGGGTGTACAAATAACTCAATAAGAAACAAAAGCACATTCAATATATTATAAAGAAGAATATATGCCGCTAAAACAGGGCCTTGTTGTAACATAGTGGGTGATGTTCGCTTTAGCTATTCTTGCTCCGAGCCCTACTTCTTCGAATATCCCTTCAACTGTCATAAGAATAACTATGATGATAATGATGATTGCTTGATGAGGTTGATCTGGATGCTGTCGATGGTGATTTTAGCTGTTAGCAAGTATGGCGGACGCATAGTCAGGACAAGGGGAAAACGCCGTCGAGACGCGGTCGATGGCTGATCGTCCCGAACCACACTTAGGCTGGTTTAATACTGGTATTGGTTTCGGCGCTATCACCATCACACGTCACCGTCGCTATTATTATTATTATCACAATCATCATAATCATCTTCGACGTCCCTTTGGGTACTTATTACTCAGCCGGCCTTTCTTTTCGGCTCTTTACGTCCTGCGAGGCCCCGGTAGGGGCAGCCACTGTTCTATTCGTGGAGGCCCTTTTTGGGCTGTTCCTGTTATCCTGCATCTCCTCATAATACTTTCACTCCCATACTCTTGGGCTGCTCGTGGCTCGCGTAGCCCGCCAAAAGCTGGCTGCAGCAACAGCGGCAAACCGGTGGGCGGTCAGTGACCTTAGTTCGGTTGCGTGTGGATGCATGAGTATGTGAGTTTGCATTGCTATGAGGATGTCACAGTGAGTATCAGTGTATGTATGTATGTGTAGAGTAAACGTGACCAGAGATATATGAGCAAAAGCAACGTCGTGTTGGTGACGTCAGTAGCGTTATTGGCAAAAATCGACCGCGCGAATGCCAAACGAATAGTTGTTATCTGAATAATAGAACTAACGCCTAACTTGCTCTGCACAAGAAGTGGAAACGCGCGTTTCTTAAAAAACATTATCGATACACACACAGACACAAATACGTAAATGCATGGGCATCAGACGTTTAACTTGAGGAGTATGTGATGAGGGAGAAGGTGTGGGTTGGGAAACCTCCGTCCAATTAAGTGATCGTTTAGCTATGGTATTGGCTCTTGCTACATTACTCAGCTGAAATGGCGGCGAGAACGCCCAACGGTCCAGGGATTCCGATAGACTATAAAGCTTTATTTCGTAGTTAGTGCTGTAGATGGTTCTGTAATAGTTTCATCGAACAGATTGCGGAACTCAGCTGAACTCTCAGGGTGAACTCGCAATGCTTACGTCGTTTTTATTTAGGATCAGACTATCGTGAGGGTGCCTCTTAGTTTATTCCGTTAAGTGAATAAGTTTAGTCTACTCCGTCAAGTGATTAAGTTTTTCCTTGTTGCTCCGTTGAAGTGGAGCCTGGTCCTGACTGTGACTGGCAAAGGTTGCCGACGCTTTAAAATTTAATGCAACATCAGGAAACTGTGTAACCTATTATATGGTGGTTGTATAGTTTGCATCGTGGCATAAAAAGTAAGGTGCATGCGTGGGATGCTGTACATGTCTATTCTTTTTCTTACCCTACAATGACACATACGCCCAGAATACAATAGGAGTAGCTGTTGATTATGACTGAGCGGGCTCAAGCAGCAAACGCCAACGCCACGCTTACCAACAAAACCAGACATGAATAGGCAGAAGTTGTTCTGCCGTTGATTGGCAAAAAAATTAATTAGTCGGTGCAAGGTGGAACCACAGTTGGGGTGAATAATTCCTGAATGTTTCTTCTTGAATTCCTATATGAAAGTTCCTGAATGTTTGTACTAACCGCTACATATGCAACCACTCCAAAAGGTAGATGTTCTTCATTTAGAGAGCAGCAAAATGCACAACTTGGAACCTAAGAGTACAAATTCTTCGACGCGTTTTTGAATAAATCCGACAGAAGCAAAAATAACTGAAGCAGATGAGATGTATATCTACCACTTGCTGTTTGCGAAACATTTTTGTTGGGTGTACGTTTTTAACCAACATAATTCAGGAACAGCAAATGCATGTCAATTTATCGTTATACAATGGAAAATTATAAAGTACTAATTTTGCGACCTTTATTCTCAAATGTACAAACTGTACAAAATGTACCAAAACAAATGCTTTGCTTAAATTGTTTTTGTGTAAAATGTTTTGTTTAAAATGTTTGTTGTCTTCTTGAAGAATTTGATGGAAGTGGGAAGTTTTTCTGAAGGTTGACTCACCAGAGACGAGTGGCAAATGTTCTTTTGATTGGAAAACGGACTTTCCATAGGGGCCGTCGGAAAAATAAATATCCTTCCCTGTTTAGCGTTTGCGAGTCCTGAAAAGAGAGAACTAGTTTATATTTCTAAGATGTAAAAACGGGCGCGGAAAGCTTTTGCTTATGTGGAAACTTCTGCACACATTTTAAGTGGCGCATCCGTTTATGGTCACGTGCCATTCATGTTGGCCCATTGCGCTTTCCTTCTGAACAAATGTCGTACAAATGAATTAATTAAAAACATGGTAGACCCAAAGCTTGCTTCTCCGTCTTGTTGTACCCTGTGCGTGCAGCATGCTTTGTATGTGTCTCTCTTACGTCAAAAGCCAAAAGTAGTTCTAACGAATCACACATCGATCTTTGACTATCCATTTTGAGGACATCACTACGTTGCAGCCGCTGGACAAACTGTCGCTATTCGACACTGGATTCACTCTTTTTCGAGGGACGGAAGCGGCACGAGTGGTAAAGCCATTACCAACAGTCCTGTTTCGGCGGTTCCGCCAATCTACAGGCATTATTGTCGCTTCAGTATGCTGTGGAACAGTTGATTCCAATGGCAATTGACAGCGTTGGCGGCAACAGTGGCAGGCCACGTCAAAGGCAAATGCACGCGTCTATACAGGGCTTTCAGAGAAACAAGCAGAACTAGAGAGAGCGAGTGAGATTGTTTGAGAGAGAAGGAACAAGTACAGTTTACCGACAACGGCGTGCCTTGTCGTCTATGCAATAGCAGCATTGGCAATGGGACGGGGCTACTTGGGGTTTGTAGCCTCTGGTGGCAGGCGGCGACTTAAGGTCATTGAACTCACTCAGAGAGGCGTCCACAGCAGCGACTGGCGGGCCGCGCCACGGCCACTCAGTAACAAGTAAGAGATCTACAAACTACTAGTAAAGAGACCAACATTTACACATAGGCAATACATGCGTGCACACCACATGACCGCTATCCCTGCCGAACCAAACGGAAATGGAGGAAGGCCAGTAGATGAGAACCGAATAGATCGAAAGAATCAGTTAACAATAAGATGCGTTTGCCACCGCCGTACAACGGAGCACGTAACCTCGCCTAAAGAGTACCGGAAAAGTTGCCATATCATGCCTTCTAATGTCTTCTACCGGTAGTTACAATTAATAGCATAAATATCCGAACTAGTAGGATATAATAAAGCAGAGATTTGACGTTAAAACAATATAAAAAAGCACACCCTCATTGTGATTCTCCCAGAGACACAAAATTACAAGAAATCTTAAGAACATCTAGTTACGTAGTTACAGTTCCGTAAAGGGTCTTTACGGAAACAGGTAAATCGTACGTCATATAGTGACGAATGACTCTTCAAGGTCACGAAAGTCACCAATGTAGTAAAATCGCCATTCCCTTTCAAAACCTGCATGCATTCATGTAGCTACAAGGATATATGCTTTTATGTTTTTAAGTACACTCGACTCATTTTTAATATGTATAAATAGAGGAACGCTACTTAGAAGAACTTTATGACGCTATTTTTAATATAGATAATACTACGATGTGCAATTGCGTGAATGAGGTTTTTCATAGATACACGGTTATACATATGTGCTTGGACGTGCATCTGTACTTGCAAGGACCTATTAAAAGTAGTTCATTACTGAATTTAGTTCTGAAACAATTTAATAATTAAGAAAAAGTGATCGGCCATAATTATAAGCGAATTCACGATAACCTTGCATAACCACGTGCGGTTTACAAATGTCTTTACAAATGTTTTTTGATTGCTGATATTACATTATAAATATAAGCTGAGACAATCTTAAAATAGTGGTTTGATGTTCTATCACTGAATCGAGACAATTCCTCTAAAAAAAGGTGGCCACACATCATTGATGAGATGTTCATTACTCTTCTACAATTGTAATGATCTTAAGTTTCAATACCTATACCAAATTAGCCAAAAGTTGCTACTGCTAAAATGTACTAGTTTTGAGCCCAAAAGGAACACTAGAGAAGGAATAGTTTCATAAGGTCAAAGGCATTTTCTTTGGTAAACACATGCAGGCGTGGTCAAGACGTCTTAAGTTTCCAAGATAACGCAGGCAGACATGAAACTTAAGTTATCCTTTGCTAGGAGACATATAGTATATATGAGGTAGAGGACTCGAAAAATATCTGCTTTGTCCTTTAGGCAAGCAGATATGGAGGCTGGAAGGAAAGGGCAGGCACTCGGAGGGTGAGGGTCGGATCGCGGAATCTGCAGGCCCGCACAGCAGCAATGAGTTCTACACAAGGTCATCGTCCGCAAGGTCGTTCACCCGGCACGTCCATGAGCTCCTGGTGGGGCTATTCGGTTTGCCGGCCGACACTTCCCATTTGCAGCGTGGGGTCCGGGACAAGACAACTACCTTCTTCCAAGAGGTAGTCGTCTTAATGATAATCCTCTACTAAATTCACCCTCTAGTGGCATTTATGTAAAAAAAGTAAAAAATTTATACGTACGTATAGTCAATCGAGTACGCGCATATGCCAGTAATCATAGCTATTGTACATTCAAACAGACAAGTTTCTATAGCTCTCACGCAGCGTCGATACACTTGAAGGCTAGCTTCTTTAGAAAAAAGCATTTTGGTATAAAATTATTATATTCTGTATGCAGGGAAAGATCGTGTCATGTCATGTTAGCCTTTCTCATTAGACTTTTCTTTAATGTTTCTATTTACCGCGGTACTCCTGTTTGGGGGTCAGGCAATACGCGAGGAAAAATATATCTTAGCTGCACTCCGTTACGCTATAAAATATTACAAACATGTTACTAGAAAATTCTACATTTGTCGACGAAGTTGCTGTACTATATTTTAATTACACGCTTTAAAATATGGACATAATGTAAATACTGAATATATTATATATATGTATATTGTACATATACATATACATATATATGTATATGTATTGTCCGTTCTTAAAAAACTTGCTTAGCCTTCGTTAACTTGGCAATCACTAATAGTGGTACCATTTTTGAGTGATTTTTGCTTACAAATGAAGAGCTTACATGTGAAACCTAGACTGAATACTCTTTATTTACAAATCTAGTTATAACAATAACCAGATTTCTATAGTGTAAACATTGCGTTCTATAACTATAAAATATGGACCTACACAAAACTACGCGGATTTAATTACACTTCCTTCATCTACCTAAATCCAGGTTTGCTATGCTATGTGGTAAAGGATTGTAAGAGTCTTTCACTAATTGTAAGCTACATATTAAATCAGCAATTGAAAGAGCCGGTCGACGTATATACATTTAGTGAAATTAAGCTGTTATTGAACGATTTAGAGATCCAGATGATTCTTTTGCGTAAAAGCGGCAGTTCCTCCGCAGAATTTGTGGGAGCATTACTTCCGTTGGAACAAAATGATGACACAGTATTGGATAGATTTTGCGTTTGAGTCCCAAGGACCGTCTAACTTGTACCAGAATAAGAACGGAGGTTACAAAGAGGTAGTCTAAAGTTAAATAATGGCTATTTTTTTAAATTTGATCAAATGGGTTAACGAAATGTCTTCATTTTACGTGGCCTGTAAACAATTTTTCTATACAAGTTACTTAATAAACACAGAAATGGAAAATCGTATCAGTTCTATTACTACTTTTGTTATAGCGTCAAGTGAAATTCCCTCCACGACTTCACGCGACTTTTTCGCCCAACGCAGTAGTAGCGACAAAATATATGGGCGCGTCAACAGAGCAAATATGATACCAAAATTGCATACCGCAATTGCAATAGGCTGAATTACCACGCTTTGTGTACAAAATTATTTTGGGTTTTTTCTAATGCCCCTAATTACATTCATTTTCTACAACATAGTGTTGTTCGAACGTAACTTCATATCGCTTGCAAGTAAAGATAACTTCGGGTTTTTTTTATAGATAATTACGGAATGGGTAAACTAATTAGTATTGTACGCCAATAAGACACGTGGAATCTGAAAATTATAGTTTGTCAAACACAATGTGATGTGCGCTCAAAACACTGGAAGGAAGGCTTACTTTACCAGATACTAGCAAATATTTTAGGTTCATGATAGGTTAACTGTATCGAAGGAAAATTATCCCGAACGTAGACAAACTACTGCTTGTTTGTGTGATATTAGAGATGCACACTGGCAAGGAAACTATCCAATAAAAACATTCAAGTGTACTCCAAGATTAATCACGAACTTTCTTCATTATCGTGTTTCTACTTAGGCGTCGCCTGTCTTTTCTGAAGGTTTTTCTGAAATGATTGTAATTTTCCTGCGTTGCCGAACTGCCCCTTTCGCTGTCCTCGTGTTTTTGAAATATGATTCTGGACCGGCTTAGAGAGTCTACTGACAAAAAATCGACGTCGTTTTTGTTTATATGGTTACTGTTGAACGAAAACAGCCTCAACGGCTGCAAAACTACTCACTTAATATCATGGCTGACTAGCAAGCAGAAGAGTGTAAAAGGCGGTCATTGACCCTATCTTTTCTTTGCGTAAGCGGCGACTTTGCCTACTACAGCAACCACATAGTACTCTGCGTAGTTCACTCAGAGCTCACGCTGCCTCCTCGAGAGCGCACGGCGTCGTTCCGTTAGTGGCCGTTAGCGTACTTACGCACGCAGTCTACTGGGAAACAAAATGTGATACGTATTAACCAGGCAAAGACAAAACATACTACTCACTATTAAACTTTAGCGTCGTTGGAG
This sequence comes from Tropilaelaps mercedesae, assembly GCA_002081605.1. Taxonomy (NCBI): domain Eukaryota; kingdom Metazoa; phylum Arthropoda; class Arachnida; order Mesostigmata; family Laelapidae; genus Tropilaelaps; species Tropilaelaps mercedesae. The sequence continues at coordinate 20,749 of MNPL01000221.1, forward strand.
AATGCACACGCATCCACGGAGGTCGCCAAAACGAAAGTCCGGACAGACGCTTCCTTCGTGGCAAACTAAGGGTGGTTGTGGGGATACCTTTGTATATCCACATATCCTTACGCACTATGGCCAGGGAATAAGACGACCAGTGCAGGGCGGTGCAAAGTATGGCGAAGCATTAAAGAGCGGAAGAGTAGCTAAGTAAAAAAGCAAAAAAGATTGGAAGAAGATGGTCAGACAGAATGACATGACGGGACTTTCTGTAAGCGATCGCCAACCACCATCATCACTGCTATTAACAGCAACAACAGAGGAAAGGCTATGAGTGTTCTCCAGTTATTGCCAACAGTGACAACCGTTATGACGCGCCAGCGGCCTCAGTGAAAAAGAGCCTTTCGCCGACAGGCACAAATAGTCACGGCTCGCGTTTTAAGCTGGTTTCAGGATGGATTGAAGACAGACTAAACAAGAAATGAGTAGCTTAGCTGATTTTTTGTTTTCGTGTTTAAGACTTTCGCGGCCTGTGGGTGCTCTTAGGTGATTCCGGTATTCATGAATTTCTAATTTCATAGTGTTTTCTAGATTTCATTGGTAACTGTGAAATCTTCCTCGTCTTCAGTAGTAGTTCGCTTTTTAGTTAAAAAACAATGTTATGTCGTTGATGATACGATTTTCGCGGTGAATGCTCACGACTGTTCATTCTCTTATTGGCTATAAGCGTTTCCTACTAATTAGTACGAGCTTTGCTGTTGTGCTAAAAATTTGGTGTTTCAAGAGTGTTTGTTTATGAACAGACTGTGATCTTAGTTGCTGGGCTAGATGAATAGATACGCTGTTGCGATTGTACGGAAACGGTCGTATTTATCCCGCCGTTGCATCGTCGAAGAGGCAAAATATTGCTTTTCTCAACAACGATTTTAATTTTCTCTACCTACGGTAAATAATTTAAGGTATAGTACAGTTGGGACTTTATACTAAAGTTAAATTAACTCGAGCAAGATCGAATTTCATCGGTGAGTTATAAACAGGAGGCTATAGTGGCGTATTTTAAGTGAAGTTGGGAATGTACGGCCTCTCTCGTAAAACTCAATGCTTTGTCTACAGCGAGTTCTCTTTGGCATTGATCAATTGGCGAGGCTACGCTTGTTGGTAAAGCAGCTAGAGAGCAAAGCAACACGAAGGCGGGATGAACATGAAACGGCTGACTGACTATGTATCTGAAGCAACTAGAAAGGTTTTCCGTTCTACGCGTCTGTGGCTAAGGTTGTATCGACTGGGACAGGGCACGGGAATGTTTAGGGGCGCAAAAAAGCCTTTCCGTGCTCAGACAGGCAAATGGCGTCACCCCATGACCCATTTTCTAACTTCGGGTAAAGGACTGCTGCTGGAATGGTTGGACGACTCAGTTGAACGGAGTACGTAACCTCCGTTTTCGTAGCCTAGCAGCGAGGAACAAGCAACGGGTATTGTAGACAGTTGTATCCCTGATCTCTTAGAACATTTCCTCAACTATCACTCTTTGGTGTCGATGGAGAAAGTAATAGCTACGAGCAAATGAAAACTGTGCCAAAACGAAACGATGATGAGGACGATTGCTAGCACAAAAGACACATCAAGTAAAATCTGTAGTACCCCTCATAATCACTTATCATGCATAAATTTTTCTATCTTTTCTTCTTAATATCTTTCAAACCATTATATTACTCATTTTATTGGTAGAAGGTACCACATTTAAAATAACTGTATTTGTATATGAAGTTCGAACTAGTCGTTAATGAGTGAAAAATATTTTGTGTGTAAGATATGTGCTCTCGCAAGTTACGATTTTTTTGTATTGTTCTTGCATATATATTCAACGTGACACGTTTTGTGGATTCTTGACTGGTAGAATCGCTGGCAATATCATGCAAAGCAAAACACCTCACTAAACCTATAAAGCCAGTAAGCTCTTGTCTTCTTGGTCGCACGCAGATGTGTACACCTGTATAAAAACCCGGAAATACGTTAAAATGTGCTACAGCGATAACTTATGCTCTAGCCACACTATCAGACTCAATTGTTTACGCCAGCAAGGTGTTTCTTATTCTACAATAAATTTTCATACATCTTCAGGGACTTATTACAATTTTTTATGAAAGAAATTATTAGAGCTTATAAATTTAGTGGAAGATCAAGGAAGATGAAGAGTATTTATATTTCGTTACGTGTTTCAACAAAAAGTAGATGTTAATTTGGTCGACTTGCGGGTAGGAGGGATCGTGGAACTTATCGATAAGGGAAAACATTGTATGCGGGAATGTTTTCGACACCGTCGACCTTGGAAAGGTCGACCAACCCGGAAGAATGAGGCCAAACAGGGAGAGGTTTTGTTAGGGCACTGTGTTGCTTGAAAGGGGAAAATGAGTAGGGGTATAGTATCGATGAAGCAGGGGCAGATTCGGCTGACTAGAGTGGAGAGAGCGACTCACGTTTGGTCGGAGCAGGCGTTGTACGACGACTATAGTGTGGAATGCGTTTAACTGCAGCAGAGGGGGATGTTCTTACATCGTCTGCCAGCTCTCATGTACCAAATGGCCAATAACCAAGCTCCGTTGCGACCCACCCTGACCGCTTTTTCCACACCCTTATTTCAAGCCCAGTGCAGATAGTTTTCCTGCTCTGGCTTTTGGGCCGATCGGACAGAGAGAAACATGGCCTGCGGTCTATCTGACCAAGTAGACCCAGAGAAATCGAGCCAAATGGATGATGGCTTTAGGAGTCGTATAGTACGGGATAAGAGGAAGTAAACAAGAAGAAAGCGAGGTGCTATCAATGTTGTTTACATGCATATTTGTTTAGGGAGCAAATTCCGGCTGTCGTTTAAGCGAGGCTATTTATGATAGGGGCATGTATGCTATAAGGTGCAAATTTCCTAAGCAAATCCGACCGATCCTTCGAAATTATCAACTTTTTATTTAGTCTTAGCTTTAGTGTGCAACGAAACGTCTAAAACTCTTGGAATTTGAGTCAATCGAGTTCACTGCAGGCTATTCTACAGTAGGAATGTCCCGAAAAGTGTTGATTCTCACTTTTAAAAACCTTCCAGCGGTCCCGTAATTCTCGGAATCTGGCATGGTTTCGGAATCTCGGAAGTATGATTTTTCTGAAAAGATTTGATTGGTCATGAGAGTAATTTGATCATCAATGCGCCAATGTGTCGAGAGAACAGAAGGTTCTAAAGTCCTTCTCTGAAAAATAGAGATCCCCTAAGTAGAAGCCTTCGTCTCCCATGAAACGCTTCCTCAGAGTGACGTGAAGTCTTCATACGAATGAACGTAAAGCTTTTATTGTGTTCTTCCAGCCGTTTATCGACTTCGTTTCGAGTGGCACCGATCGGGGTCACCCTTATGCACTTGCACGTCCCTGGATCAGACTTAACCGTAGGTCATTTCACTTGCGCTTAACGACACGTCGCTCGATGAGCAGCGCACTCGCACTTCAGTGTTTTTGCGTGGCTTTCGTGTTTCCGCGGTGACTTTGAGCTCATGGTCAGCTAGCTTTTTGATTCTTAACGACACCAGCTGTAATGGATAACCTCATCCATATGTGGCAAAACCCTTGACGGCAAGAAACAGTGCCACTTTACCAATGCGCGCAAGTGTAGCAACTTGCTACACCTAAATACCTAAGGTCATAACGATGAAAAGCATCGATTGATATTCGATCTGCGTGTATCATCGGTTGTGTTGAGGATCTGCACTTTTAAGATTGTTTTGTTGTGAGCAGAAGACACATTTCTCGATGAGCAGAACACTTCTCGCAAGTCGATACGTGAGTCCCTAAACTGTCCAAGGTACGCTTAGTATATTTCGAGTTAGTTCCTTTAACGTATTATTTGAACTCATGCCCCATCTAATCTGAGGTGTCTGTTATATAAATATATATACATATATATATATATATATATATATATATAT
>MNPL01000223.1:0-24335 GCA_002081605.1 Tropilaelaps mercedesae
TATATATATATATATAAAGCTTAATGGAATAACACAGCACAATACTAGCCTCTTAAGTCACTGTTACTGGTTGACTGACCAATAAAAATCTCGAAAGCACCTACTCCATACGTTTATAATTAAACACACAGAGAATGTAATATCGAACCGTCGTCGCTCCGTATTATCGACTGAGAGGTTCACGTTCGTATATAATGCCGTGTTGCCGAACTGACGTACGTGGTAAACAAATTCACACCAAGCTCTCCATTAGATGAATAATTAGGAATTAAAAAGGTTAGCTGTAGGCGACATATCATTGGGGCTCTGAGTGTGCTGAATTGCACTAATAAGGTGCTCAAGGACATGGACATAATGAGGTCAGGACAACGCACCATTAGATTATTGGCACAGAGTGTGTCGGAAGAGTGCGCGCGATGCAAATGTGCTTAAGTGTACAGGTAAGCATCGGAGAACAGGGTAAGTGGAAAGACCTATTTCTCCTGATCAATTTGCCCCTAGCGCTGCGATAAAGGCAGCCTGCCGCTACTGTTCGCTAACCAGCCAGGTGAATCACGATTCGGCAACCCTTTATTCGGCGGTTTTCATTAACATATAGGGCATTACACGGTTACTTTCCATCAGTATTCTAGCAACGTATCTTAGATCGACGCCATCTTATATTTGACAGTTAGCACGATATCAATGATCTATGGGCATGATGAGATTGTTATGGGAACATGTCTAGATAATATAGGGGGTAGAACATTCACTTGACACGGTAACGCTGCCTGTGTGTGCCTGCGTGGTAATGCTACCTGTGCTTCATATAAATAACTACTACTCTTGTCGTCACGAAACTTTTACGTAGCAATGTCCTAACATCGGTCCAGAAAAGCATCTCTTTTTCTCCAGCGTTTTTAATTTCCATTGAATACTATAATGTCCCACTGATCTCGACAAAAACTTAAAATTTTGAATAATTTACGAGTAAATTTAATAGTCTATCTCCACGTAACTGCCATGCCTTCTGTATAAAGTGTCAAGAAAACACCAGAGTGTCTCTGCTCATTCAGATGACATATCTCTTTAATATCTGATATCCATCAACGTAACATAGGAAGCATCTGGATAAAGTGCCGAACTGTTTGGTGGTGGTCAACTGTTTAATTTCAGTGGACCCAGCTTTTCCCGAAATTAGCCTCAACCTCTTTAGCGGAATCCGGCAGAATTTTAAATAAACATTAACATCGGCGCTTATTTGAAAGCTTCAATCCACACGTGACAACCTATGAAAAAACGAATATCCTAGACAGTGGGCCATTATCAAAGCGACCTTTTTACCGTGTAGTTCACGTCAGCGTTGTACCCAAAACGACATCTCTAAACTGTTTCGTAAGAGATGTGCAACTTATACGCCCGGCGACTGAGAGACTTTACAAACCGTTTAGTAGAACTGTATACGGTACAAACAGATACCTAACAGTCCAAATGAGACCTAATTTCTCGAGCTTTACGATCGAACGAATAGAGAATTAAACCGTGATACCGTGTATCTACAGCCGCTACTGAAAAACGGCATACACAGCCTAGAAATAAGGGCACCACTATGATGCGCGATATAAGTGTATTTGTGCTAACGCAACGCTGACGTTCGACGTCGTCGGGCCGATGTCCGCTGTTGAATGGATGCGTCGTCTTGATATCATTCAGGCAATGATAGGGAGTGAATTATTCACTCTCCAACCGTCTCTAATTCCACACGAAGCTAAGCGACATTCCCGCCTCCTGCTTTGTGCCTAATTAGCGCAGAGGGCTGCGTGACTCCCGTGGTCTTCTTCGGTTGGGAAGTCAGAGACACAAGCGAAGGGGAGCCGTGTGAGCAGACGTTCGGCAGGAGAGGCCAAACTGCCGTCGAAGCGCATCACACTAAAACAGTACCTAATGGCAGAGGAAGGAGCCGATGGATAATCGATAGATTGACCCGTGGCTTGCAAACGCGAGCGATGACCTTGTTCAAACAGATTTGTCAGATGTTTCGCTAGCTCAAGCTAAAAACGTTTGATATTATTTTCGATATCAGTATGCATTTAGACACAACCTCAAGCGATTTTGTTTGAATAGCTAGCGTGCCTCAGCAAACATAATCTAAGTATCCGATATTCACAATTTAGTATAGTATGCATTCCAGAGTGTCATTCTTAGAATACAATATTATTGGGATAATATCCATTATTAGATACAACATGTTATCCTAGTTGGCTTTATCGGAGCAGCACGCCACCCAAAGGTTGCGACCGCATCGCAACGGCTTTCGACGTTCACGATAATTGACCTTGATAATGAAGCTGTCGTGTGTTCAGAACGTAGAAAATTCAGAGTTCGACTTGCTACAGAGAAATGACTCAACACTCTTAAATTCCGAGTTCCAAGTTGAGCACGGTAGAATAGAAGAGACTTTTGAATTACAGGAGATAGTCTGAAAGTCACCTAAAACATAGCGCTAAAGCCCTCGGAAACAGATATGTCATCCATCGACGTTATGTCTTCGAAGGCGACGAACGAGCTGTGTCAAACCCGCAGCAACAATGGAAATGCAAACTGAGGTAAATACATGCGAAATGTAATTCTGGGAAAATGGTAAATTAGATAATGCGTTTTAGCTTCGCGAAGAACGTCAACGACAAGACACGACAATAGGGTCTATTACAGCATACCTATCTGCGGAAGAGACCTCCGTGCTATTAGAGAAGTCTGCTGAATTTATTTTAAATGCCTAACGGGGTATATATGTAGCTACAGCTGTACTTATAAAAAAGAGCTGAACGACCTTACTCTCAATCAAATAAAATTGAAGAACCTCTGGCGGTAAAGTGTTCACGGTGCCAGCAATTCATAAGCCCCACCCGCTTTTTCCGGGCAGACGGTGGGTCAGCCCCTTGTCCGCAGAAAGGTGTATGCTAACAGCCCGAATAGAAAGGCGCAAAGCCAAAGTCTCGCGAACAGTGTGGAGATCTGACAGCACAGCGGGATGCGAGGTTGCACCACCTCCTGACTGCCCTGGGAGAAACGGCCAAGAACATCCTGCGTCCCGCTGAGAAGTGCTGGAAAGGTGGCAGTAAGCGATCAAGCGCGGCATAACGAAGCGAAAGCCAAAGGTTTCCGTGACCATACCCACATTTCCTACAGCGGTATAAAGCGAGCCTGGTCAGGACGTTCGTCGGCATGGTCCAGAATAGAAGTTTTCGGCGCGTAATAAAAACGAAAAGATAGATATTCCAACTATGGAATATCTAATGTCCTATGGCAGCTCTTTTAAGCTTTAGAGAATTATTATTACGGCTGTTAAACGTAGTTGGTAGAATTTCTTGGTCAAAACAACAATCTCAATTCCTTGAAACGCAGTAGAACTTCAATTAACTTCAGAGCAATAATCTCTTATACGAGTTGTCAAATCAAGGTGTTTCTCTATACGACATACTAAATCATCCAGCGCAGGAAGGGTCAAATGCTACATATTTTCTCTTATTTTTTGCGCGCGCTGCGATATAGTCATACATTATGATACGGCTTCTACGTCGTTATTTGGAAAGGTATTCAGCACTAAATTTAGCCATTTCAATCTTTGCAATCATTTACGCGCATAAATCTAGTCGCTCCGCAGCCGCTCTGCTGCCATTCGCCTTTTAGAGAGGACTGACAAGGTATAGCTTTCTAGAAAAAAAGACTCTTTTTAGCCTTTTTATAATCCACCCATGACCCGACATTTTATGCAGCTATTCTGCAATACTTTCCTTCATTTAATGCCCGGGCCTCAGTACAGAGTACCTCTGATTACATCTAAGGTTCCTGTGTGTCGAATGGCCTGTTTATCTGCCGTTAAGTTGTTCTGTATTCAACTGCATTCATTGCACCATGATGTTTCTTAGTAGCGCATTCTCACCTTGCAGTTTATTTACAGGTGCCCTTTGAATATTTCCGTTGAATATTTCGTTAAGAACAATTAATGGAAGTTTTTGCGATGAAATAGAAGAGTTTCGTGCCACTAAGCTTGGCGTTAGGGCAAATGATCGTTCAAATGAGGTTTACGAACGTCAAAGATCCTTCAAAGTGTGATTTCGTCTAACTGGGCAGTACGGTCGGCTATTTTCTTCAGCTAACAAGCACGTCGAGGTGACTGTTTCCACAGATGTAAAACAGTTCAAGCACTCAGGCTGTCCCAGTCTCGACCAGCCAGCTAAGAAAATAAAGCATGAGAGATCAAAAGAGCTCTCCACAAAAAGTTAGTGCTGATGGCGGGCGACAGTTTAGTCGACCCTTTGCGATGAGCTCTCAGAAAATGATGCCAAAGAAGGCGGCGCTCCAAATAGAGCCGGCCAAATCCTCGTCAACAGCGGTATCACCGAAGCAGAATCGATTTTCGCCAAAATTAAAAGTCTAGTTTCTTTTTTCTCGCAGAAAGGCTCCCATAACCGCATGGAATTTGAGAAAGACACGTTTCTAGTTGCTGAGATCCCATCCATCGAAAAATCAACGATTTCGACTTAGAGACATCTATCCGGTAAATACCACTCTTCGGACAGTACTGGAAGGCGTTTAGTGATATGCCAGCGCGAACAACAAAGCCTATATCCATCCCATTTTCGGTAATAGAAAGACGTTCCAAAACGGGCAATACGAGAATGGGGAGAACATAGCGAATTGGGTTGCGTACAAAATCGCGAGACGAGCAGTCCATTTGTGAACATACCGTGCTCAAGAAACTAAGCTCACGGAACAGGCTCACAGAGAACGATATGAAGGGCGCGATTTCTGAGAACAAACCAAACGAATCGAAGGACGGCCTCAGAGCGAAAGCGAATCTTATTTTCACAGTTTCAGCCAAACTGGCAACTACCATGGTCACCTTGGAGCTCTACGACAAACCCCGAACGTTCAGTCGCCAATGTATTTACAAACAGTATGGTACCAGACTTGATCACCTACCTTGGAACTAAACACGAAATTCAGAAGGGAATCAGCCTGAAACATCACGTTCGCGCCGGCTCCGAGATCCGAGTTGCAGTAGAATATCAAGGACAGCTAGGTCATCGCCCGAAATCGAAATTGCTCAACGTTTCTTGAGGTCACCACAAGTGGTTTCCTACTGCTGCCAAAACAACTGGTAAACTTTAACAACAAGCTAGCAGTATCTATTCCCGTTGTGGTAGAGTCAGCAGGACCACATATACCATTAACGGGAAAAAGGCGGTTCAGCGTGAGCGCGACGTTGCAGTTGCCCTGAGACAGCAAGCCGCACGCTAGCGGCCGAAAGAGAACTCCACCGCACAACCAAAGCTAGCTTATTGCAATAGTCTCTGAAACGTCAAGACTTAAGAATAGTATAGGAAAGGGCGCTGATTCCAGGCGCGGCCCGATTAGACAAGAATTCTTTGAGAAAAGCTAGATAGAGGTCTCGAAATCGCCGACGTTCATCACGCCATCCCCGTAACAAATCGTTAATTCGAGCTTTGCAAGGAACAAGAAGTCACGCATTAACACTGCATGATACTGTTGAAGCTTCCGCCCGTATGGCATGAATGGGAACTAATCGTGATTCCAAAGGAAAGGCGACGTGAATACGGCGGCCTGTAGCGGTATCACTAATAATTTCTGCCACACAAGATCCTCGCGGGTCTATCAAGAGCGCGTTTTGGGAGAAAAAAATTGGCGCATATGAGAGGACCTCCAAAAGCCCTTACGCTACTAACCAAAATCCGTCGACAAAACACAATCGCTGGTGACAATCAAGTTTCATTATAAAACGTCTTCAAAAAGACGCCGGGATGCGCATACAATGTTAATCACATCCTGCTTCTCTTCACAGTTCTGATGTCCGACCTGTTAAAGGCTATTTACAAAGGACGTTCCAACGTCAGACTACTCTGTACGCAACGGGCTCAGAAAGGACACGGTGAGAAGACTTCAAAACTTCAAAACTCACAATCTCAAATTGCCAATTCTATTTCGGACTAACCCTCCTGTCTAACGGTCACTCGTTCACTAATCTAGGAGGAAAAAGAATTCACTAATAGCAGGCCCTACCATAACGGAAGCTCTCTCTTCAAACGACGCTTGCCATGCTCAATATGAGGGTTCTCCGATGCGCTCTTGTGCATCCGTTTAGTGTGGAGAAGTTTAAAATGAGTTGACTTCATGGTTTTAAACGGGTCGAAGTATTCTTTCTTAAAGAACGTACTTTGCCTTGACGTAAATGCAAAAAATACCTAAGCGAGCCTAGTAGTGTAAGCACCATTCTCAGATAGTCTCGGTTATCTACCCCGTCCATCTAAAGTATATGATTTTACTTTCAAAAGAGTTACAACATTTGATAAAGATTTTTTATTCTCCGGATATTTGCGTCCGAAATGCATTCCGAAGAAGGATATTTTGCGAATTGCCCAAATAGAAATTAGCTTGCGCACAAGACCCAATAAACAGTTCTATTCCCGAACGCGTTGAAGAAGCCATATTCGGTATAACGACTTTACTCTGGATATCTGTTAAGAGCAGTTAAAGCAATTATTTACAACTATTGCAGTCTTAAGTCTGATTGCAGAGCTCGCTCTGACACTTAGTTGACCCTAATGCTTTCGGATACTACTATGAAAAAGTACCTCTGTGTCTATGCCTTTTATAAATGGTTTTGACTTCGCTGCTGAAATTAACAACGATTAGACAAATTAAGAATCTCCTTTAACCTTATTTTCATTCTAATAATCTGAAACGTAATACAATAATATTATTGACAGAACAATAAATAATGCATCGTAAAATTAAAGTAGAGAGATGTTATTTATAGATACACTCACTGCAGTGCACTGTTTCAAAGGGTTATTGCACTACTACGTTCAGATATCTAGATTGTAATCAAACCGCACAAAGTAGCACATACGCTAGCTTACAAATAAAGAGATAACTAAATCTTATTTTCCCAAATAAATAAGTACGCCATCATAGTGAGCTTTGAACTGAAGCTATCATAAAATTTCGAATGTTCAATACGTTGGAATACGTTTGTTTATATGGCTTATCCATATTGCGTTCGTGTTACCTTTTATGCTCAGGTTAAGAGACCCTATGCCTTTATGTATCTTGCGGTTTGTTTACGTGACCAGTTAATCCTCTGGCATTGGTCACCTTAGCAGGCACCTCTGCTATCGTTACATGGATAATATTTTATCGTCACCGTTTTCCTTGGCCTTTGAGCTGAAGGTAATTGAAATTTGCAGAAATTAAGAATATACTTAGAAACGCTCTAAGATATCACAGATGCGCTGCCACATTTTCATAACGAGTAAGACGTGAAACCTAATAAGTTTTCGGTACTCTCATTAAAAAGATATTACAAACGTTCTTTGCCTTCTTTTCCAATCGTTGATGTTATTTATTTACTTCAAGTGCATTGCATGATGAGTTGAGTTGAACAGATCAACAGATTTCAAGGAGTAGTTTGGCCTCGGTAATGGATTAAAAATATCTCATGTGGTACGAAAAGTGGTTCCGGGTTAAAATGGTTTGGTAAATGAGAGGTCCACATAATTGACCCTAATTATATATATTTTATTATGCAATGAAATAAACTTGCCGATAAGAGGTCTTCTCAATCGCCCCCCCCCAAAAAAATTGATTAAAGATGAGTCCTAGTAATAACAAGATAATGCTTTGCCTCCTGGTCGTTGCTCGGTTATGGCCTATCGAAACTGCGACGCAAATGTTCGGTTTCTCCAAGTACTTTACAAGTACGGCTCCTGAGAATGCCGCTATTGAACGGTAAGGTCGAATCCTGCAATTTGAGTCGTTCGAGCCAGAGAATTCTTAATGACGTGATAACTTCCACGATTAATTCTGAAAGTACACAAAAAATAGCGTCGATGCCTTGTGGAATTCAAGAAGCCGTTGTACTATGCAATATTGAGTAACGATGACACAGATTAAATGAATGTACAGTATAATAAAGACTCATTGTACGGTTTTTCCTAGGTACACATTCATTCTATGAAACGCTTGCGAAACCCCGGACTCTGGGAAGTGCTTTGCACTGTGTGCGTAACATTATTTGTCCATTGTGTTTGGAATCAGCGGTGAATTGAAAAGTACCAGCACTCATATTTGGGGCAACTTGTTATTGCACTATTATAGCGAATTTTGGCAGTTAGATAATAAAGCGCTGGAAAGACAATTATGTGCATCACCGGTTGTTGTAAGGCTATCCTATTGTTTGAGTTTGTCATAGCCTTCTTTTCCTGCTTTGAAGGCTCACGGAGTTCCTGACATTTCTGCTTAAGGATAGCATAATAAGTGCCTAAATCGCCAGGCTTCATCAAACCTCAACAGAAAAATGTGTTCGGACGCTGGATCATATTACACTACGATATGTCACGTAAACGTGCTTAAAATAGTACTCAGTACAGTAATGTCGATTGGCGTGAATGACGCAGCCTTATATAGGCTAATCCCTTGGAAGCCAATATTAGGATTACAATATCTGAATGGGCCTTTCCAACCCTGCAAATCTTCAAGCTAAATTGTTACGACCGAGAGAAAAGGCCCTACAACGAATCTTATTTCCTTATTGCCGTGTATACTGAAAGTAATCACTTCAGGCACTTTCAAGTGGGCAAACTCTGTGCAGCTATTTGAATGCCCACCAGGGTGATTTTTTCTTGTCTGTGTTGTAATACGTACAGCGTTCAACTGCGCTAAACGCATTGCAAGGCTATAACCTCAGTTTGAAGATGGCGACAATGCCTACTTCAGATTAGTTTATTTCGCTGGATATTTGCATCCGCCGGTCAAAAAAGCACCCAAGAATATGCTGACTATTCTTGCCAGAACGACGGTACGAAGCGGTCTTCATAATTATTTAATCATGTAGCCGGCGTAATCCCAAATGAAACGACTTTGATTGCTTATTCTGAACGACTACTAAGAATAGTTTATTACACTCATCGCAGATTTCGGATTTTCTTAAGAGCGTAGGTGCTTCGACTATAGCACAGCAACTCATAAACATTTTTATTCTTCTTCTTCTAGTTAGAGTACGATGTGAAGATACGATAAAAAAGATACGAAATATCTTTCACCCGTTTTATGTGTAACAACAAATCTTCTCTTAAACGTTAATTTTTAGTGTATTTTCTACCATCTTGATCCTGGCGTCTGGATCTCCATTCATCCAGTAAACTAAAGATTAAAAAACAAAGCATTTTAAGTATTGAAGTCGTGCGTCGTGAATTGTTACGCCCTTAAGCTCGAGGTCGAGCATAATTGAATATTTTCGTATTCCGGTTTGTTTAATTGATACGTTGAATGTTTACTTGAATTCAACTTATTAAAGGTTTTCGAGTCATCGATAAGCAATCCATAGCTGCCGCGATACTGCCTGCGAGATGTATAAGCTGTAAGTCATGCCTGTAATACCTGATTCTACCATGTAAAATTCCGGAATTTTTAGAATACCCATAAATGCCTCAAGTCTTGCTGGTGTGATAGCATACTTTAACGGGCGGTAAGATACAACATGTGAAACAGAGTAACTTTCTGCGCCTCCACTAAAAATACTTCATACAATACCAACACTATTTGCCCTTCTCTCACTTTTGTATGTCCTTCATACTGTACCAAATGTACTGGATAGCGAGCCCAGAAGAACATATTAACAAATCAGTTGTATTCGGTAGTGGATTTACATCGGCATTAACAAGCGAATATTTGTTCCTTGGTTACCGTTTCAGTACATCAGTTATTACGCAATGTTTCGATTCCAAGTCAACGTTTGCTCAATTATAATGATTAAAGTGCAATGCAAATTATTCCTCTGCTAAACACTTCGCATTCAATCATTTTGGCAATGCTGCTGGTGAACTGCGGCGCTACATATTGCAGCTTAAAAGCCTCCTTTTCTTCAGAAAGCGATCATTCTTACGATAAACCTGTTGAAGAGTTATACAAATGGTTAGCCCTTAATGCATTTCTACGTTTCAAGTAACGCACAGCGTAAGTGCCAACATGAGAAAGTTTGACAAATAATTATACTATAAAGAAGCGCTGGTAATTTGTCTTTAAAATACCAAATGAACATACACCAATAAATCCAATAAGATATCCAGTAAACACACAAATAATTAGTGATTTTCATACGTTTGTTCCAGAAAGACACTTCTTCTGTGAAAGATTTGCGAAATCCGGCAACGTCGGACGCATTTCGAACGATACGGATAAAACTATTTGTTCGTCGTGTCGGAGAGCAGCCGTAATTTGAGGATTACTAGCAATTTGATATACAGTTGACCTATGGTAACATCGTGACCCCGAACTGAAACTGGTACGCCGTCCAGCGAACTGGTTATCAGCTATGACAGTTCTTAAAATGAGAAGCAGTTGAGTGCTTTATTATATATTGTAAAACAATGTGGCTGTTTGAATTTGCAGCAATAAAGAGTTACTTTCTCACACTGGCTTGAAAATTCGCCCAGCTCCTGACACTTGTAATTAAAAATAGCGGACGACTGTGGCACGATGAGCGGGTAAACAACAGCGCTGAGTAAACTTTGACTCAAAAATGAACTCCGGATTTGAAATTTTCTCAAAAATTTAAATCTTGTTTTGCTACGATGTATTATGTAAGCCTACTTGGAATCGTACTCATCATAGTCATGTCGGTTACCATGTGTGGCGCAACTTCACGTACGGTTACCCTTTGGAAATCAAGATCGGAGGCACAAGATTTAAATAAGACTTTTCATCCGTGCAAATATGTAGTTAAGAATGGCATGGCTACAAAAAGCGTTTTACAAGGACACTATCCATTTGCTGCTGTATATGCTGGAAATCGTCTTCTCCGGCACATATGAAAAGGAAAATCTCTCTCTTTTTCCTCATCACTTTATTCTCCGTACAGCATGCGAACCATTCTCAGGCCTTTCCGGCCATTTACGATGCAGCTTCACACAATGCATCTCAAATTTATGGCTTGGTTTTTAAGATAGGTGTAATCATCGATACAAATTATTCTATCTCGTTAATTCTTTGCATCCGCACACAACCGAACACACAACCGAAAAGTGTGCTTTACGAAGAAAAAAGTTTTGCAAATTATAGAGGTTGGGCCATTTTACTAGATAAAATGAACGAGTCCCTTACAAAACACGTCGATGACCTTATATTCGGTCTGATATTTTTGGCCTGGAGGGGTATGAAAAGTGGCCTTGTCGAGTATTTTGCTGGATACTGATTTTTTAATGGCAACATACCGTTAGTGTCACATTTCTAATTTGAATGCCTCATTGGACCATAGAAAATAATGCTCAAAAACTAATTTCAAAGGGTGATTCATTTTCTGTAGCAGAATTCGTTGATTTGGTCGGACTGTTATTTGAGGTTTTCTAGGGTGACGTTTTCCGCGTAGGAACAATTTTTGACGATAATTTGGTTAAAAAATTATCAAATAACTCTGCGAATGCACAGTGGCGCTTTTACATCCAGTTTTCGATGCGCATGTTTCAAGGAGGTACTCTGCAGGATATTTTCGTAATGTTTACGTGCGGTGTTCGATGCTCAATATAATAAAATATTGGCTTATTGATAGACCTGCAAGCATTAAATTTTACACTGAAAGTAACAAGATCCAAAAAGAGAAAGTTCTAAGGCTTGAAACCTATAAAAAAGGCCATAATATTCGCTAAACAAGCGTCGTTTTATTACTTGCAATAAAATTGAACAAGTGCATGCTTTTCAATGAAACATTCCATTCATACAGTTTCAGTGGCATAAGTGTCATTGTGAAATTGTGAAAGTTCAATATCTCACACAAACTTGTTTCCATACAATTGACTTAAACGCTTAAATAATGAAAATAATAACAATCGACGCTAATTAAGTTCCAAACATTCCCCCGAACGTCAGCTTTCCAACAAATAAAAACAGATTTGGAAAAGGCTCGTTCATGATTTGAACGATTTGACTAAACTCGGCACATGCGTATATGCTTTACCTCCGGGATTCATGCACTGTCCGTTTTAATATCGATCATTTATTCGCATAATTTGAACATAACAGAACTTGTAGAACACACAGAGATCCATGTCAAGGCTGTAGCGCCGTCGATTGCTTGGTAACTACAAAAATATGTGAAACTCGGTAAGAATGTGTTGATCGAATAGGCCAAATTTCTCAATTTAATGTGTGAATTTAGGATCGGGCGGCAAGATCGATATACTCGTAGTTTAATAGCAGATACCGGCCGATAAATATACATTCTTTCTGAGTCTTATCATGTATGCTTCTACTTGAAAATCTAAGTAGTTAATATTGTTATATCCGAGTGTTTTAATTTTTTGCCGTTAAGTTCTCACCTTTGAACTAATTAATGGGAAATTCTTAAAAATATAGTACGTACGTACAAGCGACATTCAGGACATTTCCACTTTAGGTCATACTACCCTTGCGAAAACGTGCGAAGTGTCGGGCGCTCCACGAAGAAGCCAGCGACGTCGCGTTCCCTTGAAGCGCTGTACAAACTCTACCGGAGCGCTCGACAACCGGGCTAAAAGAACCCCTACCATTCACCAACGTTCGATTTTGCGTAAGGACTGCTTGGCTGATTTCTTCTTGCCTTTGCAAGACATTCGGGAAAGTCGGCAGAGAAAAACTACCAGAAAAGTGCTGACGTCAGTTGAGCGAGCGTACCGGCGTTCCTCGAACGGTTGAACAGCGACTTCGTCTTTCTTTGCAGTAATCAAGCTGTCAGTGAAAGACTAGATTGTTCAGCAATCCCTGGACAGGGATAAAATTAAAAACCGTTGCTCCTTCAAATATATTCACAGTTGTAATATATGTTAGCACATAAAAACATCTGTTGGAGGGAGGCACTAATGATCTGAAATAATTGAGTGTCTATATTGACACGAACTATTGCCTAGAGGTTGCAGAAATTGTGGCATGAAGAACTCAAAAGACGAGCAAAGATGTCATACGTACATTCTTTTATAGTTGGGGATAGAATCATACTAAAGGCCCTTTCAGGCTCGTCGATAGTTAGGAAAGGGTACAGGTTCCTAGGTAGGAATACGTAAGTTAACCGAGCAATACTTTAGGCATATTTATTGCGCGGCTCTTGCGATCGTGCTGACCCGTTTCTCTTAAAAGAGGAGAAAAGTTGAGTGTCTCTAGAGCTGGCACGTTGTGCGATAGCCAGTGCACATGGCCACAATAGAGTAATCGAGATAGCTCTATCTAGGGATAAACTACAGGGTCAGTGCCGAGAACCCTTCCGCTTCCCTTAAAAATATCGCAACCGTTTTCGAATATGGCAAGATAGATATTTTCACCACTGCTCTTGTACAGTCATTGTTCAATAAAGTGATCTAACAACTGCCACACAACAAGTCGAGTGGAAGCTTCGCGGTTTTAGCTCGGCTCCCATATAAAGTCTAGTGGCATTTCTTAAATGGCAAAATTAAAACATTGAATCTATCTCTTAAATGCTCATGCACTTCTTGTAAAATAACACCGCTGAAGCGGAACGATGATAACGACATGAAGATTCTTATGGCTCTAATGTGGATGACTGCGAGTGACGGTGGCGTTCTAGGCAGACGAGCGTTTAGCCAGAATTCTTACAAATGAACTCTCTATGAGTGTGGTTTGCTATAGGAATCCAAATTCGTCATGTGATGATTTTGTAAAGGACAAGCTTTTTCTCTCCCTCTCTGTGTATGCACCGCTAAATGCCGATTTCACCTGAATACCGAACCCTAAAGCCTGCCGCGAATCGTCGTTCTTAATTAAAGTTTTTTTGACTTGCACTGAGTGGTCTTCGATTAGCTTCTTACCAAAAATCGTGGTCTGCGGAATGGTCTGTAAAGAGAGTTAGGGACAGCGCTTTCCTTCGGACATAAAGCATTTTTAGCGAAAACCGTAGCGACGTAACGTATGTGTATATTGCACTAAGAACGTAACCCGCAAAAACCAATTATAAGAGAGGATTTGTGATGCTTGCGTAAGCGGAATTCTTTCATGAGTGGCCTACACAAGCGGAAATGGGGTTAGCTTTTGACAATTATCTTTCGCACGCAACTTGTCATAGACAACACTGAAGAATAACCTAAGCGGGGGTAACTAGAACGTTTATATTTCTCCGTAAAAAAATATGTTGGTTTTAGTAAGGCGGAAGGTTTCAGAGAATAACTGCAATACTGCCACAGTATCAGATCGGTTAATTTTAAGACATTTGTTAGTGTACTACAGATTGTTAACATTGCCTAATGAAGGATATATTATTCAGTTAAAATGAGAAAATGGTTGAATCTTATTTCAATTTTTCATTTCAACAAAAAAGCCAAGATATTTTTTGGGACCACCTACGATTCCTGTCGCCCCTCTCTTCATACGTAACTGAATCAAGGCCTCAATGAAGATCCCTTTTGCGACTGTTTACGAAGCCTGCGGTTTTCGTCCTATTGGGGTTCAGTCTGCGGAAGAAATGCAGCACTAACGGCTCTGCTATGACACTTGGTCTCCACTGCAGTTTATTGTTAGAGGCAGTTTTCACATCGAATATAGAGAAATAGCAGGACATAAACACAAAGAGCGATGAGCATGCATGAAGTTATTACCAGTATCATAATGTCGTTTCTCGCGAATGTCCTTACACCTATCTAGTCTTTATAAGCGGGTTTGCCGAGTAAATACATTGCGCGCGCGCGGTGCCGTGGTTGGTTGTATTTGACGATGCCGATTGTGATGATGGCTGGCCATTCTAACTAAGGAATCCTCTAGCTGTGATTTGCTAGGAATGAGAGAAAATTGAACAGTTCTGTACTTTTATGCGGGGCGGGTATGGGGAAAGAACTGGGATTATTCACAAGGACAAAAAGTATTGGCTTACCCTTTACAGATACGATATGCTATATTAGCCAACCTCTGTCAACAGAATTGAGCAGACCGGCTAATTAGGAAATATCTACAAAACAAAACTAATGTCGGGCTCATTCGGCATGCGAGCGACGAGTAAAAGCGAACATGGGAACATCGGAATGGCCACGGCTTCACGTTTCCTTCCTTAGCCTGCCTTCTAGTAAATCGAACAGAGAGATGAGAAAGAACCCCGCCCAATAATGACCATCTCGAATTAAATATTGATAGGTATTAGTTATCATAAATGAGCTATGTAGGCGACATTCAGTGACCTCGGTGCAATGGAAATTTGTACGATGATATGCAAATTTCTTTAAAGTGCTTGCTACAGCACCGTTCGTACATTTAGCAAATGCCTATATAGAGTTGCAAAATACGTGCAGGATATGTCCATATCACCATTGATAGAGTGGCTATTTGCGAACAGAAACGAATACGTGTAAGAACTGCTTACAATGCATAGCTATTTTGAGTCGTTATGTATGGTTGCGGCAGTCCGCAGACAGTGCGTATCAAACTACGTCTTTCGCCTAAATAATGGTGTGAAAACAGCAGCCTCGTCTACTCTTTACCTTGCTGCCGAATCGGCCAACGTGTTCCGTCCCTAAACTTCGTTCGAGCAGTTTCTGGATTGGTGAGCACGCTGGGGCAGTACACGATCATGACTACCACATGCGTTACTAGATCTTTGTAAGGAGTCCTTACTAGAGATCGCGAAATACTCGTTGTGATTTGCAACGGCACTCGCCAAATATAAGGCTCTCCGTGTGTACATAGATTTTCGGCAGTTGTATGGCTGTTCGCCTTCGGCGGTCGAAACTTCAGGTGGGTCGGATTCCTTTACGGGATAATTGTTCCGCAACGACGACGAGTGCGAAGTACTACTTAGAAGTTCGCACTCGAAATGTTCAGCGTGGCAACACGGCAGCAGTGTTGCGAATATTTTGCAACTCTCGCATAACTTTGTGCTGGTGATATGAGGTTTAGAGGCAAAATAAAGCGTCAGAAACACCAGCGTTCTCCTACGATTATTACCATCGTCCACTTCAACCAATGCCTATATTGTCTTAATGTTACCTGATGCGCTGACAAAAAGATCATCTCAGAATTAAAACTGTGCCTTTGATGACGATACTAACACCATATGATTAAGATCGAATGAATGACATTAACAAGCAGCAGCCTGGAAGTGTCGGCTCCGAGCAAGTCTGTATATATATGCGGCATGCTGCATTGGCGTAGTAAACTGTCAGCGGACTTCAGAGCCGGGTTTACTTAAACGGGGCACCATACGCTTCGGACTTCCGTTATATGTAATGGCATTGATTTTTCCCTTGTATTGTTCAGCAGCTACTGCACTGAGATGGTTCCACAAGCACACATACACATAATACCTGTGTGTGCTATATATTGGACTTCCTTTCACGATGCCTATGAAAGCAAGTGGCGGCAAGCAGGCGTTCGTTGATATTGTAGGCTGTACGCTGTCGTACGCACACTTCAGTCTATGGGCGATGAGATGACCCAGGATTACGATGCGAGAAAGGGCCTCTCCACTCTGAGGGCAGACTTCAGGAATCAATACCCTCTAACATCGGCAGTCACAACCCGCATGTTCCTCTACACTCTTCTCGAATGCCACCTTCACTGGCACTACCGCAATAGCGGATAAGGACCACGGTAGTGGCGTGCTTCACGTTAGTGGCGCACTTCACGTTCTCCATTGCGCTGCCTTGGTTTGGCGTCAGGGTGCGCAGCGAAGAACTATTTTGACTGTTGGCAGCCTCTTCTGCTCGTGATGGTAGTGGCAATAACTATTCAACTGCTATTTATTTACGGTCGATCCTCTATCAGCGACAATGTAAAGGCCCATACGGGTGTATTCATACTCTCTCTAGAGAGTATGCTCTCTCCTGAGAAATGGTATCCACGTGAAAATCAGAAATGAACCAACTACAATACAGACATATATTAAAAACTATAGCCCTAGTTACATTGCACAAAATATTTATAATGCATGATACATTAAGTTTGTGGCCTCTACAATACAATGAAGAACTACAGTACAACTATGTATTTATACAAATACATTATTACTTACACGATTTCTATCAATGGAAAGTTTGACGGAGTTGATCATTTTGATGCATAGCTTGATCAATGTACCCAGCTGCGGCTTTAAATACTTGCCTAAAGGAGCTTGCCTAATTATTGTAGACCGTACAAACTGCCAGACATGGCAAGTAATCGTTAATACGAGTTTTTACCTGTTATTGTTCAAGTTCTGATAATATCAAACAATAACTGTTAGCAACTGGAACATGTGTTTATTAATGCTAACCGTAAAGGTTGTAAAGTAATACCAAAAGATCATCTACAAGAACTACCTCAAGTATTGCAAAGCGGACTATGTAAGGTAATGTTTTCAGTCGGTAATTTTTTATTTATTTTATAAGATAGATGCCATTATGTCTAACAATAAGGGAGCAGCCTACTGGATTGACAACAGAGCACACATGTCCTTTTTCCGTAACGTAAAATTCGCAGACTAATATCAAGTTCCTCATGTTTACATATTAGATTATTTAACATATTATTAGTGTGTAGCTCTCAAGTCGGCACACCTGTTATGCTCCGAGTACAGATCCCTTGAATACATCATTGAGTTGCCCCTGCATACGACCGTCACTAATTTACAAGATTTTGGAATTCAGCTAACATCTTGTTTACGTCAAATTACACGTCCGAGAAATGTTTGTGCCACAGCCTTGTTGAGTCCAGTTGTTATTTAACTCGAGCTTGTTCAGTCAAAAAATAGTATTCTTTAAAAATAATGAACGAATTTTTAAGACTTTCCAAGCAATATCAATATTTCCAAAAATTCCAGCTTAGGCTATTTAAGTTCTAAGCGAACTCAAAGTACGCTAGCTTTCTAGCTCAAAAAAAAACAGTCACATATGCCGACCACAAGAGCTTTGTTTGACGGATATTTTATAAACGTTGTTTAAATAATAGATAGTAGATAAATGTACTACTTGTTTCTTTATACATTGACTACTAGCTATTCGGAGCTCTCCATTTTGTTTACTGTTCATTCTTTTTTTCGAATACAAACGCCGTCTTATCAACTTTCGACGTGCTGATGCAATCGCCATTAGCGTACCTAACGCGGCCGCCATTGCTGTGAGCCCTGGCATTTTACTCACGCAAAGCCTTAAAACTAAACTAGATTGCTTCGTGAACATATGCAATGCAAAAAGAACTCGCTCAGACGCGCTGAAAACTTCTGCCTATTAATTTCAAAAAGTTCATCGCGTAAAAACTCGTGTGTTAGCAAATGCATGATGATTATTACACTTACAATAAATGGTGGCGATCATAGTCGACATTACGAAACGGTGCGGTGCCACAAACCTTTACCTTTTTGTGTAACACAGATGCGCCTTCATGTTCTATCATGGCGACGGTTACGGAGCAACAACATGGCGATCCATCGGTACTGTTACATCAACGTGACGTTGTAGACCTTCAACATTGTCAGCTGTAGCCCCTGAAGTATCTACGTGGACTGTACACATGCCAGAAGGATCCGGCCTTTCAAGCTCGATTTGTCCCCCTTTCCGTTTTTCTTTTAAGTTCTCGTTAGGAACTGGATGGCTATGGTGATGCTCTCGTCACGCCTTGTTAGTTGTGCTGCTAAAGCCCTCCCTTCACGAATTCGGTGTCTCTTTGGGAAGTGTACTCAGACAGCCACTTCAAGAGCTGAACAGTTGTATCGGACCTCGTCCTCAGAGCTGCCTGTGACTCGCTCTTGCGTTCGCTTTCCAGATGCTTTTTAGACAATGTAGTTGGCCAGTGAGAGACCACTTAAAGCGTCGACGTTCACTCGTATTTACGCTAATCTCGTTTGTAGCTCAAAACATACATTTAGAATGCGCGGTTACCAAACGTATAATTTGTAATACATAATGTCAACGTTTGCCCCTTCTGTGTCGCTAAATTTGGCGTGATAAGATCGACAGACGCACACACCTTGAAGACGTTGATTTTGCACGCGACAATTTATAGCATTCGCATTTATAACACATATTGCAATGTTAAACAATAAAAAAATTAGAACCGATATATATATAAAGTAATAAAAATAAGGACGCAAGGGAGGGCCATGTCGGAGTGGAAATGTACTTTACAGCACAGCCTGCAGCAATGTCTGCGTAGACTGATAAGAGACTACGTAGACAATGAGAACATAAACTCAATTAGTCTACGATATATGATAATTTCATGGCATACCTTACAATAAGAATCGTTACCATCCAAGACAACATCGCAACAGCATAGAGGTAGGGGCTTGGACATGGGCCGAGAACTTCAGGGACGAGCTCCGTGTCGACGGGTAGCTGAAGCGGTCATTCCAATTCGATTGGGTAGTGCCGTCCTCTTTCAGTAGTTGCCAGATTAACAAAACAGGAATCCGATTTGTATCGCTTTCCAATATAGCGACGAGAAGCAGCCGCCCCGTTCTGTGCTGTGTCGACGCGAAAAGCCTCTACGGCAGTGCTGCCGATTCGGTCATCGGCCGTGCGTAACTGAACAGGAGAAGCGAAAGGAAAAAAATCCAACGTTAATTTAAGTGGAGCAATTCACGAATCGTAAGGTGAAAAATCATGGCGTCTTGCCGCCAAAACGATTTCGAGGAAGAGATGGTAGTGCTGTTATTGTCAAAGTACTGGGCGACTGCAATGAGCGTTTCGGAGCCATTCGTATGTGATGAGCTACTCAGAGTGTGTCATCACCTACTAAAAATGGTCACCATAGCTGCGTCGTACAACCAGTTATCCAAATTGGATAAAGGCTTCCTTCAAAATTATGGGTTATACTACTATGAGACTATTAAGCGACTACAAACGTGAGTAGTCGTCTTTCGAAAATTGCTTTTATGGCATAAACTATCGTTGACGTTCAGGACTCGCCAACCTGCTTGGCTAAACCACACTCCCTGCAATTGGTGTAACAATCATTTCTCCTCGATTTCATCATTCATCCGTGGTGGGAACAGTAATGCAAGAACTCATAAGTGTTGCAACGTGTGAAAGACGAATTTTTTTTCAAAAGGCATTAACCAAAATACAACAGCCGGTGCGCAAGGCACCCAAGGCCAATGACTGTCTACGGCTTCAAAGAAGGACGGCGGGAAAATGTCGTACGTACTGACTTGTTTTTGATGCAGCTGCACCTACTGGTCCTACCTGCACTGCGTCTCGAGTCAGCTTGGTTTCTGCGGATGGCTCCTGGCAACGAACACCTGTTTCACTTTCCACCCTTCTGTTTTTGTAAATGAAGTATGAACATCCTTTACCTCAACTTTGTTTGGCAGGAGTCAGACCTGTTGGTCGATAACAAAACAGTTATTTTCTCGTTGATCAACACCTGGGTACCCATACTTGCTCTTAAAGCTGCATGTTGAAAGCCTGAATGTTGCATTACGTAGGCCGCAGTCACTCGTCTTACTGGTGCAGAACGGGATCATTTGGATTATATTACTGCGAAATAAGTGTTGGACCATCTTCAGGGAGGCCATTGTGGATGCGTAGGTCGAACATTATTGTGAGCCACCCTCCCATTACAAAGGAAGTGGACGAATTTCGTATTTGCACCATGTTCAAGGGTTGTTGAGTTGCATTATAAGAGTTAAGTGATCCCTGCTTCGACAGTCTTGCGAAAGAACCTCTTAGTCGATTACGACGCGGGTCGACTACTTGTTTTACTGCATTCAGCGAACTGACTTACTTTCGTGGCCTACTTCTGATAATTGCTTCCTGTCGGAATTTGCATTTGAAAGAAAAGAAGATAACAGGAACTCAGCGTGCCACCTTTATCGAAGGTTTTGCCAATGCGAATGCGTGAGTGTAATCGCCGACTTGAGTCTAAATAGGAACAAGTAACATAGGGCAGACCAGAGACCATCGATATATTCTCAGCGCAAGGTGGATGTGCGTAATTGCAAACGTTGATCCATCGTCACAGTTAGCCCGATAGCTAAGGATGAATTTGAATTACTCTCATGGATAATTGTTTGAATCACGACTGCTTTATGCACACATGTAGCAACACAATAATCACCATCTGACTCCTGACCAAACACCATTTGTTTACCAACAGACGGCAAGCAAAACGAGAACTCATCTACAGACATGCGCATCGATACGTATTGTCGAGAGCTTTGCTTCAACTATTTTGTTCTGTATGAGATTACTTGCGCATCCACATCTCCAAGGATATGCCAATGCATGGTGCAACGTACGACAGTTTAGGAAGGACCCTAGCATAGGCTATGGTACACGCTTATCTCAGCATATCG
This sequence comes from Tropilaelaps mercedesae, assembly GCA_002081605.1. Lineage (NCBI taxonomy): Eukaryota > Metazoa > Arthropoda > Arachnida > Mesostigmata > Laelapidae > Tropilaelaps > Tropilaelaps mercedesae. Next base: position 21,299 of record MNPL01000223.1, read on the forward strand.
CTGCTACGGGCAAACCCTGAACATCAGAAATAAGTGAAGCCGAGGTCCGGGCTATTCCTAATCTGATGGGTAGACCATACATTGAAATCAGGCTAGACCAACGGAAGCCTAGGTTCAGGCGTTGACGAGATCTAGGGGTAAGGATGAATGAAGTTGGAGGAGTGAATGATGGACGCCTCCTTTGTGGCTTCGTCATCGCGCCGAGCCAGAGTCATATATGTCACCGTGCTTTCCCGTCATGCGAACACATACACACACATACCGTTGGCATACACGCCGCTATTGTCAATGGCCCATCACGCTTGGTAGCCGGTAACGCGAAGCGAGAAAGACGCTGACTCGTGTGAAGTCTGGCGGGACACCTCACGTTCTAGGGCAAAGATCTATTCTCCTGACACGTTGAATGTCGCTCCCTGACTGTTTGAACTCCCAGAGTCCCTTTATGTTCGCCCCTCGGCATGTGGTCACGTTGCAACGACAAGACAAGGTGCGGGTGAAACGCGGTTGTCGAAGTGGCTTAGCGTCTCTCGCTGAAATGTCTTTGCTATTTACCTAAACACACGAGAGTGTATAGTGGGAGGGCAGCTGGTGCATGTTTGAGTAACGCACCGACTCACGTTTCAACATGGGATGACAACTTCCGGTAATCGCTCGCACTGGATTTCCTCTCCGAATGTTTTCTTCTTATTGGTCTTCTCTAGCCGATCCCCTAAAGGGAGTTGTATTGAATCAATGGTTGGTAGCCCTTACTAGTCGATACAATACCTCTCGCAGGTATCTCATGATGGTAACTCTAGTGCTATCTCTCATTAGAATTAATGCGTAGTATTTCGTTGCAGTTCTTAGGAAATTACGCCACAGTCTAGCGTATTGTAGCACGAACAATCATCTGTTTCCATTAGTCCAGACCCATTTAGCTTTATAAGTTTAAGAACAGGCTGCGAGCTAATCCAGCTCTACAAAGTGATAACATTCTCATGCAGTATAATTAGCATTTATATTAGAACCATATCATTTTCGTGATCGTCTACTTTAAATGTTTTCTTTTAGAAATGTCCGTTATTATTTCACTTATGTGACTGATGATATATCTAAACACTAGCTTTTTAGTCTCTAAAAAGAAAAAATAATTCGTCTTATGAGTGAGTTTTGGAGCTGAAACTATACAATTTGGGTGAAGTCCTGAAAAACGCGACCATAAATCAACTCTCGTAAGAATAAACTGGCGTATCCGTGGCTACAACAGTTGGATCCATCTCCGCGATTTTAAAATGCAAGAAGCAGGAAGAAAAACTTCAGTATATTTCCATCAAAGGATATCAACTCTTGAGGAGGTCAGGTAGAGGTTGTTGTATTCGGGCATGATACTCCTAAGTTTAAAGCATCCTCAAGAACCTGTTTCATTTCTATTCAATGAATGGCATAAAAACTTGTTTCATTCCTGTTCAATGAATGGTACAAGAACTTGCTTCATTCCTGTTCAATGAATGGCAAAGTTGAGTTCGCTTTCGACAAGGTCCCTGAAAAATCAATATTTTTAAAAAAGAATATATAAAATGTTGTCTTAATTGTCCTTGAAGATACTTCTGGTTGCCCTTCCTAGACTATAAATATCCTTGATTTGAAGGAGATAGCAATTTTTTAATCAACTGATGCCAAGGTATTTCACCGACGCTCAGAGTAGATTTATAATCCCAGCGTTCACGAAAACTGGATTGCTTAATCCATAACGTGTTCATATATCAATCGTCTGGACAGATGTGTGAAAATAAATCTAACCACTAAACACCTGTTTAGGAAGTACAGACGACATCGCAACGTTGTAATGTGCCATCATATTTCACGCTGGAGGAGACGCGTAGGTGCACGGGTTCGATCCCCGCCGGTGCATATTTACATTCGTATGGGTTCCGTCTTACGAAGTAATGCAAAAATTGCTACCGTAGACGTTAAATGTTGGCTGATGGTCAGCTTTAAAAAAAATATATCATATTCCACGCTAACTTGGCCGCCACTAGCAGTGGACACATGTGAACTTGCATATCCAATTTCCGACTGTCAGTGAAAGCAGTTTAATAAGCAGTTTAATTTATATTTAATACTAGGATTTTTTTCCTGTGCACCTCAGAAATAGTACATCCGTTACATGAAAACCATCTGAAGGACTAAAACAACCGGACAAAATCAGACAAATGCAAAAAAAAATTTCCTCCTCTCCCAAAAATGCCCACACTATATCTGTAGTTCTTATTCTTCCTCGAGAAAAAACGAAATTCATGCGAAGAAATACACCAACAAGTGTCGTAGAATATCTATAAATTTACGTGGTCACCGTATATTCATGGGTGCGCTCACGCACGAATACTGCGTGCGCGTTCGTGTTAGTTTTGACCGTATGTGTATATATACGATTACTGCTGCTGCCACTGGCCTCGCTAAGTGGAGTCTCTCTGCCTCATTCCCTTAAAGAGAACAAAAGGACAAAGAAAAGGGGTGGATGGATCAAGGACAAAGGGAAACGCTTTGATACCCGAGTGGCCGTCGCCCCGGGTCTCATATCGCCCATTAGTGCTACATTTGGTGATGCACCCGCTGCTCCGGCTGATGCCGGGAAATGCAGAAAAGCCCATCGTGCGCATACGCACATACGCATAGAGAAATTTCTGGCTGCAAGAAATGCACTATCGCCCTATCCCAGGCTCCTATGGTAGCTGTCAGTTAATAGTAACGGCTGCATGGGCAAAAGCAGCGGGAGCATAGGGACACCATTGGAGTCACCATCGTACACGCAACCGTTGTTGCGGGCCAAGGGTGAAAGAGATGGGGGGGAGAAAGCGATTGAGAGAAATGACCACTTTGGTTTCCCTCGGTCTTTCTTGAGCAGTTTAAGTCACGGACCACACATGCTGACACAACATAGGCGGGTCGCACAGACTGCCGAAACGGACTTTATAACGTAAGCACTCGGTTGCGATCGACCTCCTGTATCTTATGTGGCTCTCGAGTGTATATATATATATATATATATATATATATA
>MNPL01000224.1:0-21838 GCA_002081605.1 Tropilaelaps mercedesae
TATATATATATATATATATATATATATATGAAAAATAGTGCAACCTGTATCCAAGAATGCAGTCCTATTGATTTCGCTATTTTTCTGCGTTTTCTCTACCCCAAACTAGTATAATCTGTACTATGGATATAATAAGTGTTACAACATGAAAGCTGCAGCTTCCTATCCCTCATACCAATATGTAGACTTATGACCACAAAATTTGGTTTGAGCACTCTCTTTCTTAATCTACACTCCCTCTCTAGGTATTTGTGTCATAATCCAAACGAACCTGGTAGACACGGCAGTTAACAATGCCAAATTATTCTTGAGACGAACACCATTATATTTAGCATTCGTAAAGTCACCGGTTGGAATTGCTTAGATTCCCATTTTACCTCTATTCTTGCTTCTCGGCGTCGCAATAGATCCTCTGGACAAATAAACATGTGACTTATATTCATAACGCAAATCCATTGAGCTTTTATTAAGAATGAGATATTCAAATATAGGATCCTTGTGATGATTTCTATAAGACAACGGGCATAGGCGACTACGAGCGTTCCTGTCTTTTAGAAGGGGTCCGTTCTGTATAGCAACTGAACAAAAAACTATTATTCCAATAAAGTGATATCAAATTGAAGAGACCCTACGGAGATCTAATTTTTATCATCAAGGCATCATTTTATTTGCCTATATCAGACCGGCAATATAATGAATTCATGGACAAAAACGCGAATTCCATAAATACAAAGCGATATTCATATTGGTTTTGTCGTGGCATTTAATCGGCTGCTGGTAAAAAATTGTTCATAAATGACACGACACGTCCCCATATTAAATTCATTGCCCTTCCAACAAAAATATTCAAACAATTGCATAATTTCTAATTTAAGTTCTAAGAAAGATAATTTCATTTCAGGTGGTTAGAATATGCGCATGCACACCGATACCGAGTAAAAGCCTAAACAATGAAATACTATTTAAACAGTATTATTGTGCATTTGATGTACATACATGCACAGTTACGTCCGTGCAATCATATCGGTATAGGTCTTGTAAGATTCATATGTTTAGTATAGTTTTATATACAAATTGGATACGGCTTCAGCAATAATAGTGGGGCCTCAAAGTGCAGAATATTTTTTATTACTAAGTCTATCCTTCGCGGCGCTGCATACTGTCTCCATCTATAAGGTGGGAATGATCGAAGTCGCTTCCTTTTTTACCGCTTTCTACCTGCTTTGACTCAATGACCTTATCTTCGTTTGTTACGAATCCATATCGACTGAGCTGAATAAATTCGTCATTACGCTCGTACAAATTGTTTGTGATCCACGACCAATCGAACGGACCCGCCTATAATAATGAAGAGACACAGTGCAGTAATTAGCCTACAGATCGCTCCCTATACATCTGTAGTATTGGCAAAAGCAAAACTGCATTTAGAAGGAATCGAAATACCGTTTGAAACAATGGATTCGATAGTCGTAAAAATGTGTAATTTGTTATGGTGTATGATAGTTCTCTCACTAAAAGTACTTCCACTAAACATTTAATCTTCCATCATAAATAATGGCTTATGCTCAACCTCTTTTTCCGATAATTAGAACGTAACTACTTCCTTACTACATAATTATCTCACCTGGCCTCCGTATTCTTCAGGAAGAATCGATGGGCATATATGTTTATGAAGCGACGTCATATCTGACCCATGAAGAAATACGCGTCCCTGGTAGAAATACGTGAAGTGATTTTTATATGATTCTTTTGACCGTTTTCTATTGATGTCAGCGAACCAACATCTATTATTGATACCATTCTATTACTGAATCAACTTCTATTACTGATATACCCCGAAAAGATGTAGTCGATCTCGAGTAACTTATGAATTTAATGCCAGTTATACTCTAGATATGCTTTTAATTTCATCACAAGCTTAACGACTAATTTCGTTTGTACTGCAAATACTTGTAACGTGAGATAACAGATTTCATACCTTGATTTTCTCCTTAAGGAAAGGTCGTGCAGCGGCCCAGATATAGTCCCATAGGGACGAGTTGTTAACAACGTGGAATCCTTTGAATCGACTTGGATAGCCGTCTTGTATGGTCATGATAAGCGCCTAAGTGTTTGTACCGAAGATATTTCGTTAATGGCGTCCGGTTGAAAAAATAAAAATTGCGACATCTCATGAAAAAACTATGCACATGCTATTTTACTCGTAGTTTACACTCGCACTGGCAATATAACCTTGATAAAAATATATATTAGACACATTTTCTGGTGCGTCTACATGAACATACAGTTCAAAATAACAACTATGATGCAAAATAATTTATCAACAAATCACCATTTGAACTCTGAGCCACAACTTATCAAATGATATCCTGGGGTCAATGCTAAAAGCTTTTTTAAAAACTTCGTTGAAAAGCGGATCTGTTCATTGCGCAAGCCTAATACGCAAAAATACTGCAAGCGGAGGTTAGAACTTGGCGATGCTTCATATATAGAAACTGTGTCAACAGTGTTTCGATCGTACGGTTATGCAAATAATCACTTATTGGCATAAACAAACTAATGACTTCTTATATAACACAAAACGTTATCAGCTCGTCGTATTGTCTAAAGTATAAAGGAAAAAATTAAATATTAGATATGTCGATGATTACTGAGATACAGACCCGTATGGCGGAGAAAGGAAAATATCTGAGGTACGATAGTTGCATCTGACCGCAGTCCAGCACCATATGACAGCCGGCAACCTAGAATTCAAGTTCGAGCTTATTATATTAATGTGCATATTTCACTATATTTTTTCTTGTACGCACTAAATTGCTTACACATCATTGGAGAGGTTTATTTTCGACAAAGCAAAAGAGAGGGTTTTACGACGGTTACATATTATTTGAAAAATAATTTTAAGAGACAAGTCAAGAATATGTGCAACTTCGCCGTAATTCTGTACGATTTCACCAAAAAAATTCTGACAAAAAAGCGATCGATTCTGACTACCTGTGCCTGATCTTCACGCAGCCTAAAGTCACCGCCCATAGCTGTGGGGGTAAAAATATCGCTGAGATCAAAACCACAATCAGGGGACCACCGACCAACGCGCCAGATAACAACAAATGCTCCGTCGATGGGATTGTACGGTTTTAACTGGTTGCCCGTAGCAAGGTCGAATGCAGGCTTGTAACGTAAGGGGCCCACCCCCACTGGAAGATACCGGGATGGATCGATCAGTCTGAAATATTTTGTGGTATTTGTGAAGATTCGCTTAGTTATCTCAGTCGGCTACAAATCTCTGCAGTTATAACGAATTGTATGAAAAATAAACATCGAATTTTCTCGGAATTTCTAAAACAACTTTTCCAATTACTGTTATCTATTGTGCTAATTCTTGGCACTGTCCTTCAATAACTGCCGCAGTTGCGCGGGTGATTACGACGTCAACCCATCGGTCCCAAGGTATCGAATTTGAATCCCAACTGGGGCAAACAATAAATGTATTAACTTATGAATATCAGCACAGAGTGCAATTACTTTTGACTAGCATGTATAGTTGCTGCATCCTATACCTGTTGCTATTAGAGCTCTGGTCAGGTTTTATGTAAACAACACTTCTACTTACATAATGCTAAGATAACTTATGGCCAAAAATGAGCTGGCAGCGCTTACAAGTCTGTGTGCTATATTTACCTGATCGTATGGAATTTCTTGTATGACTTGTAGGCTTTTTCAACATCAAACTTTTTCGCTCGAAGAAACCGCATTAAAAAGTTCTCGTCCGTGCGCGGGTTGAAATTCTCGATCTTTCGAACTCTCTCCTCAAGTTCCTTAAATAATCAGGTTTTTTTACGTAGCATTTAGTGTAGTAAGATGCGTCAGTGGTGCTTTGCGCATTTCATTTTCTGTGACATGGAAATATTGTGAACCGTGGCCAGTACATATTACAAGGAATTTTATGAACACTGGCGCATTCCTGACGAATGTCGGGTATACTACCGGGTGATGTATAGGTCCAATGAAATTTAAGTCACAAAATTTTTCCAGATTATGTGCGCGAACGTTCTAATCTCCCAAAATGTTGGTTTTGAATCAGCGTACCTCGAAAAACACCATTAGTGTTTTTTAAAGGGAAGTTCCTTTTAAATAAAAGGGGCTTAACATATGAATGGCAGTTTGAAATGAAATTGGGATTAAAGATTTACATTGCGGATCTTTATGGGAACAATTTCAAACAAACCTTAGGCCCGAAAATATTTGGCTCAAGCTGCTTGACTACGCCAGTACAAAAGCTTCTCTATAACATTTGTCATGATGTGAAATTAAAATGTTTTGCCGCGTTAGTTCGTACACATAGGTTGATTTGCCTGTATTAAACGGTATTGGCAACATACCTTCAGGGCCTTAGCGCGAATTTCAGGTGTTTCGCCGAGTTCCTCTCTCGCACGCCTTTGCCAGTCCATAGGATGAATCGCTATTTCCTCAAGGTTGGTTTGGCCTTTTGAGGTGGCTTTCTTGTAATTCCTCTTCTTTCCTGAAGACTTTCCCGCCATTTTGGGCGATTGCAAAGACGAACCTTGGGATGAAAAGAAGCGAGGAATGTAACGCTGCTATATATCGTCACTGTGTTATCGTTTCTAGTGGGAGATGTTTATTAACAAGGAAGTCTTTGCAATGCAAAGAAATTACACCAAACACTCGTAGTCAATGGTTGTTCAAACGTCGGAGAACACCAATACCCGATTCCTTGGAAATACAAAATCCTAATGTAAGATGGGTATATAACGTTCAGAAGTATGTTTCTAAAGAAAAATCAGCTGAATAAAAAAGGTACTTGGGAATGCTAATGAATAATAGATTAAGTTCATTGAGAGTTTATATATCGTAACTGAACTATCCTACTACATATAGATGGCCTACTTAGTGCAGAATATGCCCTGAGGACCTTGTGGAACAAAGTCCGGCCAATTTCTGAACCTGCTGACACGAACACTTTTCAGTACTGACCAACGGCACGGCACTATGATTGTACAAGGAAGGCTGTGCACCGTTGCGCGTTAACGCCTATCAGATAAAAAATGAATGTCGATGTAGTGCACCGAGTTCTGAAGTTCGATAGGTACTTTTACTGTCCTTTATTCGCGCGCACCGCACAGAACTGAATGACACTCAAAGTCATAGACGAACAGACCGGCAAGCAGTCCATCGGGCAGAAACGTCGGTCTATCTATCGTATAAATAGGGTTCACTTTATTAAGCCGGGCCGTTGCAACTTCGATATAGCTGCGGGAACTTATGGCGAGCGGGTCGGAGAAGCGAGAAAAACTGCAGGAAAGGGCCTTAGAACGTTTTCATGTCCTATGGCAGCACCGCGCCGGCTCTCCGCTCTCCGTGGGTTTCCTCTTCAGGTAAAGGCAAAGCTTACGGCTTTCGCTAAACGAATAATCGAGTTGAGAGAGTTTTAAAACCGCTACTGTAAACAGTTTCTTTTGCCATATAGAGACCTGTGTATCGCACACAGGTGCTTTGTGGATCGGCAATACCCGCGGAGCGAATGCTCGGTCGATGACGTTGACGGAATAGAGCCCGCGTGGGATGGCTGTCTTCCGGTTGTCATGCTGCCGACTTGCTGACGACAAGGCCATCGCTACCCGCAAAAACATGCAGTCGAGAGGTCAACAGAATGTTGCCTCGAGCTGCACTGTGTACATGGCTAGCGAATGCTGCACAGGCACACAAGGCACAGCAAAGCGCCGTGTCCCAGAAGATCAACCGCTATGGCACCGACATTGTTCATTAAACAACAGACTTATTAGCAGTATATGGAAGAAATGCGCAAGTGTTAATAAGTGTATAACGAATATTACAAGAACCCTGTGAGGTTTAGCTGTAGGATAAAGTGCCTTCTATTGCAAAAATGCCCGCAATTTCTGTGAGATAAAATATAGTGTAATAAATGAGCGAAAATGGTATAAGCACAAACGTAAAATTATTATACGATAATCTATCTAGGTGTACTGTAACAGGCGGAGCTCCATCTCGATTACCTAGGCATTTCCAGTGTGGTTTACTTAAATTTCAATCAAATTTCAAATTCAAAGTCAGGGATACCTTGCACAAACGGTGGCCACTATTGATTGTGTATAGAGTATACCGTGTTGTATTTTTAAAAACATAATCTTAAAATTGTTTTCAGGGTTCGATAATAAATCAATCACCTCATATATTTATTTGGATGCTTCTTATAAATGTAGAATCAATAGTTCTGATCCGTACGTGCCCGGTTGGACTAGAATCTTCGGATCTAGCACTGCAATACCAGCGAGTTACCGCTACATATTCGGTTAAATTCAATCAAATTTATTGCCCTCATTTGAGTAACCGAGCTGCGTAGACCGAGCTTGTCTGTGGCGTTTACGGTTTTATGTATAGCAGCCTTTAAATGTTACCACCTCAGTTTATCTGCTATTTTTGTACACCTAAATTCGACTGAGGTTGTACCGTCAAAGTTACGAAATAATCATCTGGTAAAACCGTATGATATAATACCTCTCCTACAGTCCGTGCGTAACCCAAACCTTGATGATATCCGCAACCATTAGACTATTATATATAGGTACGTAATAGACGCCACAACGAGCATTTGTATGGGAAAATGTTCTGTACGCATGAGCATTGACCTTGGCGAACGGCTATTGCCATCTGTCTATCATTACTTAGTCACCCACATCGATGAAGGAAAAATACTTGCGTAACCGCTTGCAATGCGAAGCCAATGATGCCGACTTCTTCTTCTCTTGCTTCCATTGCTTTTTTGTTGAAGAAAGCTATTCAACGAACTAACACGCAGACCACCATGGAAGTAGTCTTGTTTTGGTATCCACGCTAGTAAATTTCCGTCAGACATCATCTTAGAAATTACGCTACCTCGACCATTACTAATGAATAAATATCACCACTGATCATTCTATCTAACCACCTTGCAAAAAGGGAGGTATACAGGGTGTAACCACATGGCTATTAAAGTCATAATCAAAAATTCACAGAATAAGAGTCTTCCATACCGGAACTCAGTCGTGATGCCGTGTCTGCGCTAATCGTCCTTAAAGGCAGAACGAATAATACCATGTAACAGATGAGACATTGTATAACGACAACAATTTAAGGAACCATAGCTTGTCGTATGGTCAGTTCATTTGATTACGTATGATAACTCTTTAAGGACATTGTTAGGCATATAAACTTGAACATATAGATTTACATGAAGTTCTATTAAGTCTTGAACCTCTGTAAGTAAAGACATAGGAGGGAAAAAACAATCATGGGCCGATAGACTGCTTCACCGCATGTAATTCTGAATGGGGTTATGGGAGGCGCGTGTAGCTATTTCGTATTTCTGTTGTAGCTATTTCACTATTCCTCTTGGAAATAATATTATGAAGTGGAAATCGAGAACGCTCGAGCTCCATAGAGACACATTTGAATTGAAATGGCCATTGGTTAGCTCATTTTGGTGGTGAATATTGTTAATAATGTATGCTGCATACGTTTTCCTAAATAAATCTGAAGTAATGCGCTTAAAAAGGTAAGACTCATATTTCTAAATTCAACAAGCTATTCAAAGTTATATACGATCCTGTAATCACAATGTCCATCTGTTTTAATCAGTGGCGTTAATCTATACTGGATATTTGATTACGTTGAATATACAGAACCAAGCGAGATAATACATTTGCAGGACCATAAATCTAGGTAATAATACAGTATTAGGATAAGTAGTGAACATGATTAAAAAAGCGCAAGGCGCCCGCAGAATGTATCTGAACGGTGTACAAGTTGGAAGAACCTAATGCAAAACTAAATAAATTTTTAGTCACCCTCATCACCAAGGGCGGCGCTGCGATCCTACTCGCGTTCAGCTGATAGCGTCACACTGCCGCAACTGCTGAAAGCAGAAATTACCTGCCACGAGTGAAAGCGGCGAAAAAGAGCGAATATAATAGTCGGTATCCGCTCCAAAGCGTCGAATGACCCTGACCGCAACGATAGCAGTAGAAGTAGAGATGCCGGCGGAATATGGTCAACGATAACACAGCAAAAAGCCAAACCAATCCAAACATTTCCGCCCTTGTCAACTTCTGACTATTTATTCTGATTCTCACCGATCTTCTATTAGCCTGTTCTCTCCCTCAGCATCTCGCTTTTTACGAAAATTCCGCTCAATTACTGGGTCCCCAACAATCGGTAGTCATTAGTGACCATTTTTTTAAGCTTAAATAGCGTCGTATTATTTTTTATAATCATCCCTACGATCTCTGACACAGTTTTTCAGTTGTTTCATTAGGCACACATATACCAAACATGGTTTCAAAGATCTCTACCTCAAAATAAGACATCATCCTTTAAAGCTCTACAGCTTGTTTGATAAGATGTCGACGACTCGGTCGAGCTAAGGCGCAAATCCAACAGGGTTTCGTGAAACCAGAGAGAATTGGAAACCTCGTGTGATACCTGCCATCTCAGCGGCACGTATAGATCAGCGTATATTTAAAGATCCTACATATCTCTCTATCTCTCCTCGTTTACTTCCCTATTTGTAAGTCGATGTAACGCACATTTGTACGTGTACTCGTTAGAATAAAATCTTTAGCACATTCAAAGATTTACTGCATTACAATAATATGGGTACATGTTTTCCCAGCATCAGTCATGTACCACGCTGCCACGACGTTTTGTCTTTTACTTTCAATGCTTACTATTTGATTGTGCGAATATCAAATATGCAAAACATTGTCAGACACTCGTTGTCCGCCCGGATTCGGTTTGAAATGAGCAGAAGTTCTAATTGTTAAACATAGGGTATATCTAACTGCTGTCGTGGACATAGTGCCCTAGGAATATATATTGAAAATAAAATTAGGGCTTTAATTTTAGCCACGATTTTGCAAGTACACTTCTAAGGCCGAGGAGTTAATGAAACAAATTGACATAAACAGTCTTAAGGACAAAAATATGTTTCCCATTAGAAAAATTGGTTTTTTTTTACTCAGCGCAATGCTGGGTGTTATGCAGTGCACATCAGCGAGTAAGCCAAAGGTAGGGATAAATTCAGAAGGTTTTAATTTCATCGAAGTATATACAAAAATAGTTAATTCTCCAAAATAGGTTTTTTCATTGCAAATTGACATCATTCTTGAAAACAGCCATCTATAAAAATATAGTAAAGCTCCAGATGAAAGGTGTGGGGTATTGATCTACGACTTCTGATCAATTTTAGAAAGCCCTAGTTTTACAGGTTTCATTATACAAAATAAAATACTAATAAAATGTACGAAGAACATTACAGCACGTGCATAGTGTGTAGTAATATAATCGATCAAAAAATAGGATCACGTCACTACAAGACATTTACATGAACGGTCTGTCTTTCAACAACATGCATGGCGCCACACTAGAGCGCTCAAGGTTCGACTACTAAGCTACCCCTGACGCAACTCCAGGACCCGCGACGTTGTTGGATCGACGAAGCGTTTACCCAAGTAGACGACATTTGGTGGCGCCTCAGTGACTCGTTTCACGCAGGCATCCAAACAGCTGGTCAACTCGCATCGGAGGCAATATCTGCCGTGCAATGCTCAAACCGCCGGAGGGAACTGGTGACAATGCTGTGCACCGCGGTCACCAACCGACTTCGCTGCATCCAGGAACATACATGGGTCAGCAAAACGGTAAGTGTCAGGCAACAGAGAAGAGGCTCGTAAACTTAGACAAACCAATTAGCTGAAACTAGAACTTAACTGACGTTTATTCAAGCAAGTTTCAATGCAAAAAAGTCACTCGAGAAGAACCACCAATTTACCCCCCTAAGTGGCGTAGCGGACAGGGTAAAACGTCTCATTATATATTCCCAGTGTTTGGAATATATTCCCCTATTATTATCGCGGTGTCTACTCGAAGAAATCAATAATCTATACGATTTGTTCGTTGTACTGTTTTTTTGTCATTGTTTCATAGACGTCTTTTTCGAACCGGCTTATGAACTGCATGCGACGGTCTGCGCATGTACTCCAAAATGCGTTCAGTGAGATTCGGGAGATACTGGCCAGTGAATTTTAAGATATTCATAGTCACCTATGGAGGACGTCGATTGACACGCATGGATTTGATTTACTCCTACAACGCAGAAAGACAACGCTGACTAGTGTTTTTTAACGTATGTCTATAAATAAATTCATCATGTCAACTGCCTGCACTGCCTCGTTCTTCAGCAAATGTGCCTACATCCAGGGTGAACGACAAAAAAGATGGAATATTTAATAGTTTCATTGTACGACTATAAGCGTTTGTTCTTAACGATAAAAAACTCAAATCTAAGAACATTGTAAATATTTTTGTTCGGAAATGTTTGTATACACACATGTATCAAAATGGTAAAGAATGCCACGCAGCAGGAGGCACGCAGTAGCACCACTACCTATGAGTAAGAAAAAAAGACCAATTATGTCGCTGGTTCAGCATAGCTGTCATTGCTCACTCGATTCTCGTTTTATTAAAACTGTCACTTCCCTGGGTAAGGCTTTATCAAAGCCGATCTACACAGTGCTACATGGAGCGCCCGTGAAATTTATCACTTCACAGAAGGCTTCCATATCCATATGTACAGAGAGAAAAACAGCCTCCCGAAGCTGCTCCCGCCACGTATTGTAATGAATTAATAAAGGTCCATTCCTCAAGATAGAGAGAAACTGTTCTCTAACCAGATACCAAGAAAAAGTTTGTCGTTACACACCGTTATTCCCTTTTTCTCTTTCTCTCTGTATCGCTCGCTGCTCGTCATTGTACAGACTGCTAGGTCAAACGCTGGATCATTATGCTAACAACCCACTCTGTCCAGATTAAAACCATCGGGCCCCCGAAATGATGACGTTTATACGTCTCCCCCGCTTTGGTCGCCGTCGGTTTGCAGGCGATCCAAATTTCCTTGTCCGCTGTGCTTTTATCCCTTCAAAAATTAGCTTTCTGCTATCCTTCGACAGACAACAGTCACCGCGTTTTCACATCGATACTACCCAATAAGGAATTGTGCGATGTATATACTCTTTACTCTAGTCGTAATTATGGAAACTGTATTTTTATGTGGCCAGAAATAGATCATCTTCTAGCTTCAGCATGGCGTTCTTCTGTGGTAGTAGTTACCTCCTTGCTAATTTTCAGTACAGCTGTCATGGCAACAATCTGTTATTTTGTTTAGTTCTGTTGCTGTGGCACCTCCACTTCGTTATCTCTCCCACATTAGTTTTGAATAGGCGCAAACAACAAGCATGAATTGGACTACACACAGACGTAACCGACTATCAGACAAACGTAATCGCCTATTCTTAGTGTGCCCCGAGTGATATATGAAACTAACGACTTTTGTCGTCTAATATTTTCCCCTGTCTCTTTAGATGTACGCATCTAGGTCTCTAATATTTCTATCTAAATATGTATATATAACATTCCCCACACGCTTAGCCCATTACACTTTCAATCTCGTGAACATTATGCTGTCGTCGACACAATCTTTTGTATTTTCCACGTTCTCGTAGCTTTTCTCATTCTTTTCATTTTCGTTTCTGCATATACAATCACTACGCGTGCACGCACATGAGCCACGCTATCTATATGGTCTGTCCATTTTGTCAAAGTTCTGCTTCGACCATCGTAAGGTCTTTAAGCCCTGCAGTGATGAAGCACCAACATTTAGTGCCTGAATCATATCATCATCAAAATCACGTGCATGTAAGTTACACCGGCCCGAATACCGAAATGTAGCCTGAAGTATTTTTTCCAACAAGCAGGTCATGGAGGGAGAGGCCGGTTTTAGACAGAGCTGCCACTTCTCGTAGAGAACGAGCACTATACAATAACAATAGGTTATTTTTTCATCTGTAAATTACATCTCTCAACGAAGTTGTTAAAACTATTTCAAAAGAGTGGAAGAAATCGGCACGAACTAAAAACCCGACGCTAACTTTTTTATTCTCTGTCTATCATATAATAATGCTGTTCTCAAATAACTCCACGTTTTTCCCACAGAAAAAAACGAATGTAAATAATAACAATAATAATACAATATTGACAATAAGTGCTACGACATTGGATGACAATATTTTATGCGTAGGTGTTTCCTCTTTCGCTTCGTTGCTGTCCGTCTATCCTTGGTATTAGCCAGGGCTAATATACGCAGGACATGCTATGCTTCATGCTACGTCATCACTTCCGGTCTTCCCTAGCACTCGATTATCGCGAGCAAGCTGTCTCGCTCCATTCTTCTCGTATGGAGCCAGTCGTAAACCATCGGTGGGACGGCGACTAGACTGCAGAAGTCTGCCGCACATACAATGATGTTATTGTTACGGTTTAGATGTCCATTCGTTTTATAGCCTTACTTGTCCTATTTTTTTTAGTCGATAAATAATAAACATAGTAAACTACGTCTTGCTCTCTCGCAGTCCAGATTTGCCTCGCTCAATTTTACGCTTGACTCTTGTTTATCTTTACAACGATGATAATACTATAAACAAGATTTGTATTAGCGCATTTCAACTTCAATGAAATCTAGCGTAACTTCCGTCGTAGTTACCAACTTCACTTTCACGGTTTTTATAGTCAAATCCAAATTATTTATCTGTCCCTTGCAGAGCTAAACATAACCTGAGCCACCAGAAATCACGGCTTTTTAGTCATTTTTAAAGGCGATGCTATGAAACGCACTTATGTGTTTATCTTCGTACACTTTTCCAGACCACTGTCGAATATTGTTAAAATCGTTAGCCCCCTAGCTGACAGGTCTATATACAGAAGGTTACCTTCACCTATGCATAAACTCGCGTCCTTCTGCCCCGAGTCTATTATCTAGATTTTTGTGTTGAATTGCAGATTTATCTTTTCACGATCTCCTCCTTCACAGAAAATTCATCGATTGGGGAGGTTGAAAGAGAGAGGCACTATGGGGACTATTTGAATATCTGCTATCTCTCAGTTAACCGTATCGATGTCCACTGACATTTGAGTAGATGTCCTGACTTGAAATAACGTCAAATTCCACTATTATGCCAGCTCTGCTTTTGTATCCGTCCTTTTTTAAACCGGCCTCTTCCTCCACTCGGTTACACTACAGCTCAGCTGTTTTAGTAAGCCCGGAGTTCAACGGAATCGCTACTCCCACCCCGTATGTTGATGAGTTCTTGTGTCGACACAGGTATATCCGATGTTAGCCTGACTTGTTCAGGCTCCTGCGTCACTACCATGCAAAGCATGATATTCTGCGAATCCCGCAACTTGACATTCGTTGCGGCACGCGAAAATACCCAAAATGCCAGGGGCCGAGCTGCACCGATTCTTAGCAGCTGATAACGGTTAAAACACCTTGGACATCACGTTCTCTCAATGTGGCTACTCGGGCACGGTTGTGTGAGGCCCGCAGGCTATTTGATCCTCGATATGCATTCTCGATGAACATGCACAAAAAGCACGCTAATAGAAAAGTTAAGCGATATATTTATAGGTTTCCTTTTGTCCCTCAACGCGTGCCATATAATCTTTTTCGATAAGGAGATCGATGCATCTCTTGATCGCCGCCACGCTGGGTCGGAAGTTTTGTAACTGATTGATGACCTCGCTGATCAACTGCTGATGTTGGTACGTTTTTCGCATCTTCATGATTCGGACAATGGCAGCCTGAATGCCTTGTTGTCGATCTTCAGCTATATGCCGCTGCGTCTGCTCCTGGTCGTGTTTAGCCTCAGACTTTATCGGCTGGTTGATATTCACCCGCGTTTTCTTGCTCTGGAAGCTGTAATTTGTCGCGAGATCGACCGATGGGAACGTCGATGTTGTCAGGCACAATTCACAGCATAACGTCATCATTAACGATTCGACGAAATACCAGAAAGACCACAAGCGAAAGATGAAACGCTTCATTAGGTATGTACATATACGTGAACTTTGCTTTTCTTTTTTTGTTGCAAGGAAAGAGATGAAATCAATGGCTTCGCAAGAGAATGCGAAACACTAAAATGTATAGAATTCTTGCATATGATGCATGTGATTCTTTACATCATTATTATCATTTTGCTTATGGATGAATCTAACTAAATTAGCTAAAATGACAGTCAAATTGATTGATTATTAATTAAATGAAATATACGCGTTTTTGATGAAATATGCAAAACATACTAGGATATGTGCACACGGATAGTATTTTCGGGTTAAAGTGTATGGGAACATGTAACATTCTTAAAGAAATTGGAAGCATTTAAGCCCATTTTGGTGTACTCACTCTGCGTTGATCTTTAGTTCCGTCGTTAAATTCAATTCCTCACATTCGGATGACGACGCTCCAGCGATGCCGCCTGTCGATACTCCATGAACAACCGACAATATCTCCTGCTTCACCAGAGCCTGTACGACTTGTTGAACCATGTCGATTCGCATGTTTGTTCCCATCTGCAGGTGTTGCAAGGTGAGTTTACTGCTCGTTGAGTTGAACAAAAGGAGGACGCCCATTTGTAGAGTGGATGCCTGGAGGTAGTACTTCTTCTGGAAACAGTTGGCCAATAGCTCTCCTTTGCTCATCGAATACAGCCACGTCAGCTTGCGGCCGGCGTGCTTTGTTGAATAGAATGTGGCAAACATTGAAATGCAGCGCTCCAGGCTGGCAGGCAAAGTAAACTCGTACTTTTGGTGAGGAAACGGCCACAACCCGGAGCTCAGAACTTGAACACTGAAGTCAATCTGTAACGGCGTGTCCTTCGTCGTCGTCTGAATGTGTTCCTTAAACTGAGGAACTAAGTCTTTTGAAATTGTTGCATCTTGCAGCATACGCTGAAGTTTTGACGTATATTCGTACCCGCAAGCGGTTTTTAGTTTGGTAAGCATTGATGCCTCAGCGTCCTCGCTCGCCGACGACTGTGTTACGAGCCGCCTTGCCAACATTTTCGAATAGATATGCTGAAAAGCGTCCTTGTCTTCTACATATTTGAACACGATCATTACCTGAAAACGGAGATCCGATTGTTAGCCGCATGAATCTGTCAATTTCACCTTTATACAAAGGACTGTAGAATCAGTTGATTCACTAGCTTAGAGAATCCTCTACCTGGTTGAGTACATCTTCAAGATCACTCTCCTCCGGGTTCCTAGAGCTTTTCTTGAGGAGCATATCGCAGTATCGTACGAGTAGGTCCGGACCCTTCGAGCTTCCGGCTTGTGCATGGCGTGTTTGGAAGTTTTCGTTTATAAACTGGCCACACGCCTTGTCCAACGCTTCGACAAATTCTGCAGGAGTTTTACAAACGAGAATGCACGCCGCATATACAAAGTGTTTAACTTACTGTTCATACAGATAAGAGCGTCATAGGACGACAAAAACTAGACGCTAGCATAACCTCTATCATGCTAATGCTCTTATACATACGTTATGCAGCATAATATTTGTATAATAGAAGCAACCAAGCAACGCGTACTAACCAACATCGTTGGTGAAGGTGTCTGTCACAAGGTCTGAGTACTTTTTGTGTACGGTTAGAATCGCATTGACGTATTTTCTCGGGTCAGCATCCTTGCCTTGTGCCTCAAGCGCAGCTTGACCCTGTTCGCTGATGTGGGTTTCGAGTATTCCCCGCAGAGCGGTAAGTCCAGGTACACGAGACACAAGATTGTACATCCGGGCCAAGTCTGTCTTTCGATCTTGTTCGAGTAATTTTTTGAATTCTACAAGAGTCGCAAATGGGTAAGTTCAGACCATGATCAGTACACAGACCGACAGTCAGACGATAGTGTCGATTATATTTTTTTGTTTAGCTTACTAGCTGGTTTGTTTATCGAGGTGAATCCAAGAATCTTCCAAAAATTACGACTATTGCCTGCTTTTCCACTGGCTTGGAAAACTGTTCCACACCTACCGTCATAAAATTGATCTAGATGCTGTTCGATAAGCACGCTTTCACACGTCTTAGCAAGAGTAGGGAGAGTCGTTTCGTGAAGGTAGCGATAAACACGGTCATTTTCCTCTTGAAGAAAGCCTTCCGCCTGCAGAAATCGACGGTAACGAACGGCAATATATCAATAAATAACAGAAGTTATTTCATGCGTTAAAAAACAAAAAGCGATTCTCAAGAGCTTTAGCATTATCCGGCGGCTAACAGAACACGTTTATCTCGGCTACAACATCTCGTAAGGCTTTGCGGTGAAGAACATCCGGTATGCGCTAGACAGCACAAATGATCAACACATTATGCTGAAGAACATCTAATATTTTTTAAAGCTGACCATCAGCCAACATTTAACCACGATAGCAGCTTTTGCATGTGCACCAGCGGGGATCGAACCCGTGAACCTACGTGTCTGTTCCAGGCGCAAGGCGCATACGAATGCATCAAGCCACCGAGCTCGACATGCTGACGAACATCTAACAACGTACAAGTAAAAACAACTATTAATAAAGAAATACTTTGCTCAGTATTGTTGATTTTATATCAAGGCTAATAGTATTCTTACATGCGTTCTTCGGCCGCACAGGTATGCAACTATCTCGCTTCGTACACCATCTCGTCCAGAAGCTCAAAAGTACTTGCCTGAATAAGAAAGTCTGTGACTGGTTTGCTGTTCAGTAGCTCACTGCTCTTTGCGGAGTAGAACTGTCTTGTCTGATCAAGGAACACATTCTCAAATGCCTAAAAATTACACCGTATATTCCACAAATGCATGTATAATATTAAGTTCCTTTTGGATTGTAGTCCTTACCCACTATCAGGAACATTGTAACTTGTTATCTAATATTAGCCGAATAATGCAAAGTATGCTATGTGAAGAACAGATATTATTGCGCACCAAACACATTGCACCGGCTGCCA
The DNA here is from genome assembly GCA_002081605.1 of Tropilaelaps mercedesae. Lineage (NCBI taxonomy): Eukaryota > Metazoa > Arthropoda > Arachnida > Mesostigmata > Laelapidae > Tropilaelaps > Tropilaelaps mercedesae. The sequence goes on from MNPL01000224.1 coordinate 16,887, forward strand.
TATCAAACTAGGAGCTAGAAAAACACTCCGTCAGCGAGGCATTTATATGGAACTCACGGGTTTGAATTTGCTCAGATAATTTCAAACGCGCGATACCAATTATTTTGCTCACTCACCTCACGATAGACCGACAGGTTTGGGCTCTTCTGGTGACCCTCTTCAGTTTCATTGAGACCTAACTCCACGTAGCTTTTGATTACACCGGATATTAGAGTCGTATCAATTTTTGCCTTACCACGCTCTTGCTGGATAAGTTTCAATACAGCATTCGTTACCTGATGAGAGTCAATTGAATTAGCCGCAATGTTTAAGGTGGCAAGTTAGCGCTTAACGGGGAAGAGGACCGGTAAGGGCATATTAAAAAGTGCAAAGCTTCAGACGCTAGTCCAATTACAGGCCATTAGGTCGTTTGTTTTAAAGAACAGCTAAATTTCGTCTAGCCAACTTTAAATAACAATATCGCCTGACGAAAACAGGCGATATCTTAAGCCCACGGAAAGACTAGCGACGTATTTATGGCAAACCTATCGCCTAACGCAAATATATAGACGTGCTCCATAAGATATCAATCTTATGCCTGACTTTGACGGTCGCCAAAAAACGAATCGCCAACCCTGTGGCGCATGATCTTAAGCTATGATTAGCAAATCAACGCCGGTTATCATAATGACCGGCTACCATTATCACTAACTGTTAGGCGTACATAGAATGTCTCACCTCAATTAACAATCACATCGATAACATTTGTTATGTACGCAAATGTTATGTAGGCAAAAAAATTGATGTTTACTACTTGCACGTGGTTTCCCTATTGAACTCGTCCAACCAATTTCAGTGACCTTTGCAACGGATCATTGAGGTGACTGTTTTCCGTTGAACGCACAGTGGTTAAAAGCATAAAACCAGTCATGATGTTAAGTGGTTGTTCACCACTATTAGAGACACTTAATTGTAAGAGAATCTGGTGTAAACCAAATGAAGATATCGAATTTCACATATATTTCCTAAAAGCGAAACGCTACATTATAGGTAATAGCATTAGGTTTACATCACATTTATTAGTGTTGATGCATCAAAACGTTCGTCTACTGTTCTAAAAGGCGCAGATACAATCAACGTAGCGACAAAATGTTTGTTGAAAATGGGCTTTCTGTCCCATTGTAATGAGCCTACCAGTATACCAGGATGAGTAGATACAGAGAGATATTTGACTTAGACAACAAACTGCTTGTAAAAAAATTACCTCCGGTTAAAATTTTCTCTTCTGGGTTGCTTGTCTACAAACTAAGCGCCCACGAGAAATACAACTGCGCAATAAGCACCACGGCAACGAAGAACGAAGAACGGCAAAAATCAAAACACATGTCTAATCGGAACAACTAATTACCTTGTTGTGCAACGCTTTGAAGAAGCACTCACGCCAGATGACCAGCGCGAGTTGGTAAATTTCATAAACGTCCCGACGACTTTCCTCACATTCACGTTTAACCCAATGACGGTTGAGATATGAGCATATACCATCCAGCACCCGGGATGAAAACTGGTACTCGTTCCACTGACGCGTGTATGATCTAAGTAGCTGCAAAAACGGACACGTCAATTTTTGGTTAATTAACAATAAGAATGATATTGAAATGCAGGCCACAAAAGTACATTTTAATAACGCTTTCACGATAAGGTGCCTAAAATTTACAATCTTTAATGGAATGCCGAGTAAAAACGTCGTTATTTCGACACAAAGGAATGCTTTCGAACTCACGCCGTAATTCCCTAATATCTAGTGGGGTGTTGAGTTTGATTTTTAAAATACTTACGTCTTCATCCCGAAGATTAATTGTTTCCTCATACAACTTGCTCAGGTAGCCGCGAAGGAATTCTTCGAGTTTCTTGTACAGTTCGTGGCCAACGAACTGCGCGCCAGATCCAACTACACATCGACCGCGGCCGTTACCGCCTGAGCCGGGCGTCCTCGCGGCAGAAGCCCCTGCTGGATGATTGGGATGCACGGATGTGCAATAGTTATATACATGAGTATATAACTGCATGAAGCGACTCTTCTTCATTGATTGCCCTTTATGCTCGTACACCTGAAATTAAAAGTCGTGAAAAGAGTCGATGGTCGAGTTTATGAATACGAAATTTAAATTTATTTTGGCATTCACATGCAAAAAAACCCAACAAATGAATGCCACATTTGCATATGCAAAATCTGTCAGAAGTGCATCTCTGTGTCGGTCTATGTGAAAGCCGCACGAACTACCCTTAATGTAGTTTGGCCCGTAAATAATGTGTTGGGTGTAAAATACGAAAGAATCCATCCGGCCCCTGAGACGTAGAGAAGCAAAGGCTTCCCGTATTTAAGCTTCAACTGTTTGGCATTTCTCCGGTATGACAAAAAATAGCCATTTGTTCCTTATGTAATAAAAAATTTGATGTGTGGAGCGTCACAACCCTACAATCACTTAGCTATACATCAACTAACTTAATTATCCATAAATAGCGTAACTTAATTCCCTTTCATGGATTCAGGCGATTTTAGTTTACCTAGCGTTGCTTAAAAAAGTAATTGTCTTCACGCGTCCTTTTCACTAATGATTAACTTCTGACGCCCGTTATTCAAAATAGAGGTCCATTTAGACCAACCAATCAGCGTTGTTAAGACCAACTCCAAATTTCCATTATAGCTAAATGACTAGACACCACACAGCGGCTTCGCCTATTCGGCTTCGTAGTCGACGAGCGCTTGTGGCTTTGTTGGAACCATTTAGCCAATATTTGACAACGTTTAGTGGCTACGAATGTAGCATTGCACTTGATTAAAGGTTGTTATGTTCTATAGACAAGACGGTCGAGGCGCGCTTTTGTAGACAATCACATCTCTGCCGTACCCAAGTCAATCGTTGTTTAAGAGGCAACTACTCAAAACTCAAAAAAGTATGTTGTTCTTCAATAAAGATCGGACCTTTGAAATCATTTGCTGTTCGTCTTTCTATTACTACTATTAGGCATTTTTTCTACAGTGTATACAAACTAAACGATCTGGAAAACATGAGATTGTTAGAAATTGTCACAAGGAATAACCCATAAAAATTTACAGAAATGTGTAGCGCATAGCACTGGCATGAACGTCCTTCAGCATCACTCGAAGTTATGAGGGCCATCAAAAAGACTAGCCTTGCCATTATTCGAAAAGCGCACTCAACGCACAAGCTTCTAGGAGCAACGTCACATCCCGTCGAATCACATATAAGCCAGTTTTTGTATAGAACCATCTCTAGTGTCATCGGTCATGAATAAAATATCACCATATCCGCTCGTATCCGCCTCGGTTTCCCAAACTAGCATTTCATATACAATAAAACTGAAGATTCGCTATCCTATCTAGTGTCGCAGTTTCAACCAGCACATACAAGCCGCAATATATTCACAACGCACAGTTTGCGAACAAGCACGACCTAATTAATTAAATTAATTAAAGTGGACCTATTTCTGGAAGCAAAAAAGTTTAGTGGATCCGTACCCTCTCCGTCGTTCAAATGGGGGCGGGAAGGGCACGGGCCTTGCTATTTTCAAATCTGAACCAAAATTATTTCAATCAACGGATTAGTGCTATAATAATTTGGTAATAATAATTTGGTAATGAGCAAATGGCAAAGATTTGACTAGTGCCATTATCACAGCAATCATCACTACCACCGTCTCGCTTCTATCCCCGACCAATAACGTATTTAACGCAAAGTTTAAACATGTTATTATTTTTGTGGTCATCCCCACCCCCTCTCGACGGAAACCTCACTGTTTATTAAGAAATACTAAGCTACGCGCAATAGGTACATACCGATAATACGGGTCAAGCAGACATCAAGTATTCATTCTTTAATCTTGTCATCAACGCCAACTGCATTATGAACTACTCCCATCGGAATGTCCAGATACTTATCTACAAAAAAACCAGCGAGGTTCTGCTGTTACCTCGTACCCACCACATTCCTCAGTGCCATCGCCATTCGCCACTTAATCAGCGGCCTTGTCGGTGCAATTATATCAACAAACATTTATCAAATAGAGAAATGGTTTATCAACAAAGTGTCCCCACGCCCTTCCCCAGTGAACAATCGAGTTCTCGGTTGAGTGTTTTTAAGGTGAGACAAAAATTGCTACCAAGCAGAAACCGTTCTCGCAAATTTTCATCGAGCCATAACCACCAAATGATGGATGTATCACAGCTACATAACTTTCAAAAGTCAGGACCAGGAATAGCAAGAAAAAAGCATCACTGTCGCTAGTTCCTTAACGACTAGTCTGTCGCCATGGTCGAATGTGGTTTAGAAGACGAGTGCTGATGAGAATCCCTACCTCCTTAATGCCTGTCTGAAGATCGTCCCATATCTGGTTCAGGTCGGTCGGCCGTAGGCCATGATTGCCACCACTCATGGCTAGGGTTTGTCTGTCTCCGTCTGTGTCGTCCTGCTAGCCCCGGATAAATTTGAGGCGGTACCACTGCTAAACACAGCAGCTGCACTCACGCACAGCTGTTGACGCCTGCGGAGTCGGAAGGTCCACAGGGCGCTAAAGCGATTTTTTCAACGTCCTATAACTCACGGCCGACACCGATCTGCCCAACCAATCGCCTCGAGCTATAACCAAATAGAGCAGACCTGACCTCACCAACTACACTGCTCGCAATTGCTAATGTACATATACCGAATCCACCAATGCCACTACAGAGTGTGTGTCGTTCCAAGATGTCCGTCTTCGTTGTTGATGTGCGACGATGATTTTTACCTGTTTACAAGCCCTACTACGACCGCTGCGGTAGTAGTCTGCTTTTCCAACTAATCTTCACGAAAAACTTCAACTAATCGTTTAATGCGTGTACATATTGTAACGTACAATTGTTTCACGCAACGTTAGGAACGCACATTATATATATATATATATATATATATATA
>MNPL01000228.1:0-44648 GCA_002081605.1 Tropilaelaps mercedesae
ATATATATATATATATATATATATATATATATAAAGGCAACGGTATTTCGTAGCGCTCGACGTCTCTGTGTGTGTACGTCTGTCGTGTTGAGTAAATTATTGCGTATTTCGCTTTCGCTTTCTTTCTCTCCCCTCTTTCTCTCTCTTTTGGATAATCAAACGACGGAAATCCCATACTGAAGGAGACTGAGCAGCTAGAATATTAGTATGGACACAGTTTAATACAGCTATGGACAGAAGAGGTGAAGTTGTACTGACAGTTACTCGGGCTGGTCCACTAGTTTCAAGCGGTATCTCAAGCCTGGAACTGAGAAGACCTAGAGTTCAACGAGTTTGTAAGTTTCACACAAGTCACTCTGGCCCACCTCTCTAGAACACACATTCTCAAAAGAAATACTACACTGCTTTTTACGAAGCTGCGAGTGGCTGAACAGCAGGTCCAGTCATTGCGTCTAGGATCCACGAAACTACTTCTCGGGTACCATTAAACGTTCCGAGTATTTCGTAAAAGATATATTAAACTTTAATTCAATAATACATAGGGACCACGTCGGCATTATAATATGTGTTTGGGCAGTCTTGTTTTGCTGTAGATGAACCGAGGAAGTCAACATTGTCTTCTTCAACACTGTCTTCTTATTGCACGCGTCATAGAAGTGATCAATTTAAATGCGTTATTCATAAAGGCGCCACGGTATTCAGGCCAATCAAGAAGACGTGTTTAGCTCGTAATTAAACAACTTAATAAACTATAGAAATTTATGCAGCTTCTGAAAAAGAGAGAACCCAGGACTTGGCGAATTAGCGAGCGACTTGCCATGTCTGCCTAGCTGCCCAGCCTCTGTGCTAGTTCAAAAACGAAGTCAATGAAGTTCTGAACACGTGCTTTGTAGCACGTAAATATAAATATTTGTTAACGAGCAGACCGATTATAGCAGAAGGGGATTTGGGATACTGAATATAAAGCTGTAGTTTTATGCGATGGAATAATTTTAGCGATAACTTATAATAGATTAATCCATTGTTCCCTACCTAGAGAAGGTTATGAAGAACTGCAGAAGATCGAGTGCGCGGTGCTGTGAGAAGGCGACCTGCAGAATGGCGGGCGTGCTCAAATTGAACACGTGCACGTACAAAGTGGCATTCCGCGTCCCGAACTTATACTCTTCGTGTGATAAGGGCATTTTGAATGAACCACATGTACGGGTTGGCTGAACCTGGACGAGACCTCCTCGAGGGTCGCCACTCGGTTCCGGACTACCATAGCCTATCGAGATATTTACCAAAGCTGGGGTCGAACACGAGATTTGAAACTCTACATCATGGCCAACCTGCAACAACGTATGCCAACAAGAACCTGTTATTTGTCTTTACAAGTGATATTAAAACTAATATCAATAATACAAATCGGACTAAACTATCTTTATAGTACTTACCCAAGATACCTGCAAACTTTTCAACATTACCTTTAGTCTTACTCTACAGATACGTTCTAACCCTGAGCTGTATGTTGATATATAGATTTCAAATTTATCAAAATTGTACTTCCCGCAAATTTTGCGTACGAAGCATCTACGCGTCTTTTTATGCGGTATTATATGCATTTTCCACTCGTCCTTCTTTATTATTTATTTATTTTTTATTTTATTTATTTTATTTTTATTTTATTTATTTTATTTTTATTTTATTTATTTTATTTTTATTTTATTTATTTTATTATATAAAAATTTAATTTATATAAAATTGTGAGCTCGCTCTCGAGTTAGAAAGTATAGAAGCCAGTGTTTGACTCCCTTAACATGTTACGTCTCGAATGCCTCTAAACCGAGAATAATTGCTGTTTAGTGCTCATAAGTATTATATAAAAGCTTAAGTATACTTCATTCAAGCACATTGAATTTGAGCTACATCCATCGCTGAGGAAACCTAAAGTATGTTATGAAGTGAAAAACAGAGGAACTAAATGATATAAGCATACTGCTAAGACAGGCTTATTTTTGAAGGGAGTGTTTTGCAATCTCCGTATTTGGCTCATATGATCTAAGCTATAAAAAATAGAAGTGCCTAGGCATCAAAAATGTTCTTAAAGCTGTTCATGAAGTTTTAAATATTTTATATTATTGTCGCCTTTCGTTTCTATAAGGATTCATCATGAATCTCTATTACTGTACTCTACGCTCGTTGTTAGAAACCTCGTAGAATGAACAAATTTGTATCGGCTTGAAACAGAAAGATAGATTCGATGCACCGTAAATATTTATGCTGAGAAACAGGCGGCTGTCGGCGTAAAACAGGTCGGCCTAATATCCTTATTCCTGTTCAAAAGTAAGTACAATACAAATGAGAAAAGTTGACATAATTGTCTGGACGATAATCAAATATTTAATGTTTATGTTATAATTTGTTGTGGCGTAAACTAAACTGAAATATTGATAGCTTTGGCGAAAATCCTAGCGGTTGTCAGTCTACGATTTCGCTTCATTGTCATTCACTTGTATCGTTGTAATGTTTATGATCATTATTACAGAGCAAGGAACGTAGTAAATACTTTTTTCGTGTTATGAAATTCCTTTTACCATCCCGCGTTTTTAGTTTCGCTATTCCGTTTCCAGGCCTGTGCAACGGTGTTTAACTACTCTTCATTTTCCTTCTTATACATAAACAACCAGTAATATACCATGTTTTCTTGAAAATGAATAAAAAAATTTCTCGCAAACAAATACTGAAATTCTAGATAATTGAGTGTATCGTTACAGGTCGGTTAATGAATTGCTGTAAGGTCGCCGGTTATCATAATATGCTATAGTGACACATCGTTTGCTCGTTCATCTCACAGAATAAGCAAATACTATGAAAAAACATTGATCCGAAATTATGTGCGAAACACTATAGAAATTACCGAGACACTTTAAAAAATCCCATTGCAAGACAAAAAGCAAAAAAACTAAGCTGGCACTACTATGGGACCACTTAGCGACTATATTCATTGGTATTTGATATATCTGGCGCTAGACAAACTGCTGTACTTGCACGTGGTGTACAAGAAATTATCGGGAAGGACCTTTGGACCTTGGAGTGTGCAATTAAACACAAATCATGATACACGAGTTAACCTGTAACAATTGAATGCAAATAACTCACAGTCATTCAGGATGCTGCGAGCAAAAGATTAATTCTGTACACTCTGTGCCGCTCGCATTAACTAACCAAAATATTCACTTACCCTGGGTGGCATGTTCATAAAGTTGATAGCAGTAAATGGGTCATCATGTGAGAGATTGAACGTGTACTGGAAGTCAATACTAAGTTTGTAGAAACACGTTCCTCCATCAACTGGGTTACCCCAGTACTGGTTTGTGTTATCGCATGCTTCGCAATGCTTTCCGATCAGACCTTTCGTAGTACAGTTGCATTTGCCTGAATTATCATATAGCAAAACATTAAGATGTTCCGCTATGAAATAAAGCGAAATAACTAACGCGAATAACACGTTATAATTAAGACCATAAAGGAACGGCAGCTCTGCAATACAAGTTTTGCCCTTACAACACAATATACTGCTCATACCAGCTGTACCCGTCTTTCTACACCCTAAAACTCATATATATATATATATATATATATATATAATATGCGATATACTATATACATACACCTACATAATATATATATATAGAAACAACGGGTGAAATATTGTTGAAAAAACTGTATCTCAAAAATTGCGCCCCGCTCGAGTTTGTAGTTCAATTCGCCTCCCTGTTCAGCTGAAATCTGGATTTGTGTAACTTTTTGAATGTTGGTTTGTGTGGCTCGATAGAGGCCGATTTGCAGACTTTTCATCTCTACATTGGTCTTCAAACAATCGAATTTTTTTACAATCTTTACGACTAAAGTTAATTTTTTGGACATTTTGGCGTGCCTGAAAATTAAGAAATGCCTTCACTTATTCCATAAGAACGCTACTAAGCAGTTGAAAAAAAGTAAGCACATAAGGCTCTGTACCTACCGGTCTCATGGTGGCAGTCCACGCCATGACCATTGCACATACACGGTTGGCACGTTCCACCGTTTACAGGACTGCCGTAGTAGCCCTTTTGGCAGCGCTCGCAATTGGGTCCGTGAGTATTGTTGGCACAGGGCTGGACACATTCTGTGGTGCTGGGTATACACGTACTGTGCCCATTACATTGGCAGGCCGGACATGAAATGAAGTTCCACGAAGCTGGAGCAGTGCACGTCGTTGTTACTTGCCCTGTACCATTGTTTACCAGTGGTACATCCACACCAGTAATTACTGGCCCAGTGTCCGCACCTTCCATGCAACGTCCCCTGCCTGTACTGCTTCCGTCATCACACCATCCGCACCTCTCGTGTTGCAAACATTCCTTACACGATCGAATTCGCGAGCAGTAAAGTTTATCGCAACGCCCAGTTGACCACTCAGTACATTGGCCTAATGGGAACATTGCAGCATAGGCATTCGTCTCGAGGCATCGAGCCAGGTTACCACACCACATACAGCTAGGGCTCGCTCCGGCCGTGCACGTGGCGCAATCTCGCTTCTCGGAGCAATGAATATCACACTCTGCACGTAGGTCCTCACTTACTGCGCGCTCCGTTTTATTGCCTTAAAATTAGGATTGAGACTCATGTAAACGCGGAATACGCGTTATAATGACAAAAAATCTAGCACACTCATTAGTCAACACTGGACAACTACAATGCATTAGACGGAAAATATATATAACGCGCATAAATACAAACGGAATTTGGGGCTACACAAAGAAATACATAGTAATAAAAAAACCAAAAGTTATGAAAAAGTATACACATAGCGAGAAAGAAACCAAAAGCTATGAAAAAGTGTGTCTTCCAAAACTACTTCTATGGCACGTTATTTGAAACGTAATTTGCGCTTATCTTAAATTCCCACCAAAAAAATTCTAGAGACATATTTTGTTAAAACTACTGTAAATAAAAATATCATTAATATCTAATAACTGCAGTTGCATATCTAGGATATCTTACTTAGTGCCCTAGGAAACAGTCAGGAGAATACATTTTTTTGCTCTTTCTGTCGCCTCAAGTTTAGTCGATTTTATTACCTAGCTAATTTAAAATAGTTGTGTCCGAAGGTTAACCACCCGGTGGTTAATCAACTGGAGTCACGTTGAAATTTCACACATTTTGGATTCAATGAAAAATGATTCCGGTGGCCGAACGATCAGTTGCAAAAAGCTTATTTTATATAAAAGCTGCTTTTTGCTTTACAATGATACCAAAACAAATACGCAATCATCGAAGAAAGATTTACGTACTTCTGTGTAGGGGAGGGGTATTTACGCAGGCTAGTATTTAGTTTTGTCGTCCCTGAATGCGACGGTTGCTGCCACTCGGTCTGGCATGCCCCTTCTGCATTTCACACCGTGCCCCTTATACCTGAGCCTAGGACCCACATATTGAGCAATCTACCCCACATTTACGTTTATGTATGAACTCCTGCGGGGTTTTTACTCTTCGTTTGGGACACCACTACGCATCTTGGATCTGATTGAACTATCAGACTATGGTAAAACATCTATATTATGGTAGGACGCCAGTCCAACCAATGCTGGCATCCCCAGTTCAAGTCTCAGCTCATTCAAAATAATTTCCTCAATATCAGCTTCTTTAAATGATTTGTTTTGTTTGAATTTGTGATACTATATGTTTCTATAAATCCTAGTGGTGCGCGCGTTCTACATATTTTTAAACCCAAGATCTATATTAAAAAATTGATTACCGATAGGTTCGGCAATAACTTCGTTCTGATGCCAACAAGTTGTGAATAGCTAATTACGTTTGTAATTCATAACAGAGAATTTAAACTTACCATCGGAAAGAATAAATCCAATGCAACCGTTGCTCTTTTTGAAGGCGCAACGCTCATCCGAGTGGCACGCTTGGCAGTTGTGAAGTTTATCGCAAGATAAGCTTTCGCTTTCGAGGCATTGAGCCGAGTTACCTTTGACAGCTGCTGCCGATAGGTGTTTCGGGCACTTTTTATGTGCACAAGTTGAGTCGCACCATACACAGTCGAAGCTAAATGGATAACTAACGCTTTTAGCGAATTTCATACTATACCATTTAATATGTTCTGCTTTTGAAATCAAAAGTTGTGTTTCTCTTTGCATCACATTCGGTCCAGCTCTGTTATCTAAAATTTCGCATAGAACTACCAAATATTGTTTTAGGCAGTAACTCACAACAATAAGACAATTTCATTGCCGTTCTAGGTAAGAAAATTACAAAGCACGTAAGGATTTACCCCTATTTCTATTTTGGATCTCTCATCTGGTATGTCGCAAGTAATCATACGTATTGCCAGCTATTTTAGATAAAAAAAACAATTGTTAAAATGAATCAAGAATATTGGAACCGCTATTTCTCTAAATAGAAAGAAAGCTATACTAAGACCAACGAAACTGGTATGATAACTTGTGGCGGTAATAAACACACCTATTATGTAGGCAGCTACGACAATTAGTTTGTTTCTCGCACACTTGCGTTAAATTTACTGGCAGACTCGAATGCTTGAGTGAGGAACAGTTGGCACCCTTCTTCTGTGGGTATCCACGAAGGTTCGCTGGAGTATGCTTTAGACAGCCCTCGCCAGCAGCAAATATGCACTTGGTGCCGTGAAGAAGTGAAAATGATAAGCACTCCTTGTCTAGTGCCTCACAATGAGCAGGACTCAACTTAAGAGTATCTGATAACATGCGACCATTGAAACCGCCAAATATATACATTGAGCTGAAACGCAAATACAGTACGTCCCATTATCTATGTATTACGTAAAATCGTAAATTTATTTTAAGGTTTAATTCAATTTACATTCAGTCAAACATATGCTAAGAATTAATGACAAATAGAACGGAAGCAGCTTAAGTATTAGGATTGTTTACTAGATGCAATGAATCAGAACGTAGTTGGCTCGCAGAGTATGGATTATTGCCGAATTCTAAGTAGAAAAGGTTTAAATAAAGAAATAAAACATTAAAACCATTAATACTTCACCAGAAAAATAATATAACATACCCATTGTAGTTTACGGCAGAGTGTCCAAAGCGGCGGAACCCTTGAGTAACATTCGGACTTTCCTTGATTTTCACGGTTTGCCATAAATCGCATTCTGGAACAATTTTGTTTCGTATCGTTGCTTGAATGAACACCTAGCAAATCTATAGTTTCTAAACTTGATTGTTCGCTCATGGCTTATCTCAGACAAAAATTTTGTACGCATCAAGAAACCTAATATTATACCACATAATCGTGCATCATACACCTCATATAGCCAATCATTTTCGAGCATAAAAATTTGTGATGTTTTAAAACGCAAAAATAAAAATAGCCTATGGTGAGCCTATCGTGAATATCAAGACTAAATAGGTCTACAAGCGTGTATCTAAAGCAATGACCGAGTAAGGGCGCCATTACCATTAGTACAGTTTGGAATTAACAAGTCGGGCCCATTACATTAAGCCCATTACATTCACCCACTACATTGAATGGTAAATTGATGGTAATGGAGCGCGTGGCTTACAATACAGCCATGTTAACTCAATGGGCTTTTCGAAAACGTAATAGACTAACTAAAGAAATAAACTAAAAATATCTAAAGGAAGCCAAATTAATTTTGCCACTATTAAGGCTGAGACTTGACATTCCTGCTAAGCCATCGCCCGGCAAGTCGGATAACAGAACCTATGAACGCAAGATGGTTGGCTGATAGATACCGGTAACCATGCCACATCGAATTATACTTTATGCTTATTTGCATAGCAGCACAGACTAATAAGAGCGTAACGCAGCAACACAGGATGACATCCAAAATTACGTTCTTTATTACGTACCCACATCATAAGCGAGAGTGTCAGCGGCAAAACAGCGATCTCCCAATTGTTGACTGGTATCGTTGTGAGTGTTCCCACCAAAGATAAGCATAACGCCATCAAGTAACGCTGCTGAATGCAGATAACGATGAATACCGGACGGGCGAAGAATTGACCATGAGCGAATTGATGGCCGATACGAGTACAGGTAATCTACAACCGCGCCTGCTCCTCCCTGCAGAAGAAAAGCATTGGTACAGCGCACACGGCGACGAAGTTTTATGAAAAATCAATTAGAATACGTTTCGCAACGTTGGAAACCCCATGATGATTTAGATCCTATTTTTACTAATAAAATCTGAATTTGCGGTACTAAATCAAATGCGATAGAAGCTAAAAAAACAAGCCATGTAAAATGTGATATTTCATTATTAATAACTCGTAACTTCAGTATCATCTACCGTATAAGATACATATGTGTGGGAAGTGTGCGCAACTGTAAATGTGTATTGTGTAAGATTGAAATGGTGGATTAATGGTGTAACGACACATCCACAAATCTTGCGCTTGTAGTTTCTTGGCTGAAAATAAAGAAGGATTTGAATTCATTCAGTTGAACTGAAAAATAAAAAGAAACTTGAATATCTTTAAAACTATTAGGTTTAACGAAAAATGTGCACAAAAGTGTTTATTATAATTACAAGTTTCTGAGAGTAAGATACGTTCTAAGAGTCAAGATTGACGAAATGGGCAGCACTTAATACAAGTCTGATATTACCAGTAGATTCGTCATCGAAATGCACGAAACGATTCCTAAGACATTTTTCTTGCTGCTATCAGTAAAAAACGGTAAACTATTCGAGACTACATTTAAAATGCATAACATGTTTGTGCGACTGCATTCAATTATTATCTATGATATTTTATTTCGGTGAAAACTTCAAAAAACACATTACAGGCAATATCTTGGCTCGCCTTCGTTAAAACGAATCCGTCTATAAATGTTCTTCACCCTTGAAATATTAAAAATCAAAAAGTCTTACAAATGAATCGTGCTTTAAAAAAAGGTATAATCTCTCTAGAAGCTGCTAAAAGAATGAATAACCTATCAATAGATGCGCACCGTTGAATGGTATCCTCCAAAGATCAGAACTTGCTGACTTCGTTCATCGTAGACGGCAGTCTGTCCAAAGCCACCTTTCACCACAGCACCGGCCGGCTGCACCAGCTCCCACTTGACGCTTCCGATACGGTACTCCTTAAATGCATATACCATAAATCAAAATGAATCGCTATCAGCACACAAAATGAAATAAACCAACACTAGTATACAGTTCCTCAGAAACTTATGTAGTTACAAACATTAATAAGAACCAGATCGATTATTTATTCTTTTATGTCTTTATTACTTTATTTGTTTTCATATATTACTACTTTGCCAGCTTGTTGTCAATACGGTGGGTTTCCGTTAGAATTTTTACAACAAGTTTAGATTATCTTTTTACATACATCGGACTATTTTTTTTGTCAATAAGCGCTGTTGTTGTTCGCGATTGCACTGATGGTCGTGGCGTAATTAGTGTAAAATTCGATTTTCAAGAAAACATATGGGTCTAAACGCGTTATATTGCAGAATTGTGAAGCTATGCTATATCAGTAGCACTATTTTCTTATAGGTTATGTGGCTTACACGAAAGGCCTGTTGGTGCCAAACGTAATTTACGTCAATGAATATACACTCTGCAGGTTTTCAGGAATTACAGAAAATTTTCCGCTGAGATAGAAAAATATTCAACTACTACAACACCTTAGAATTAGAACAAATAAAATTACAACTTTACCACAACAAGCGGTCGTAATGATTTAATCATAATTGCTTACCTGTACCATGTTGAGGTACCCCAGAACCGGATGGTGCCCAAAAAAGACAAGCATACTCTGGTTTACCATAACGGCAGCATGGCCCACAGCGGGTATAGGCGGACAAAGTGGCGCAGGCAGGTGGCAATCTACCCGCGCTTCTTTGTGCGACACCTGAGCCCATTCAAGTCGTGCCGGGTCGAAACGCCAGAGGGCGTTACTAACGTTGTTCGTATCAAAGGTGTACGCTCCTCCGTACAGATACATAGAATTTTTGTACGACACTAGCGAGTGGCCGTACGTATTTGGTGGAATATTCGTCCCGCGCTGCTGGACAACACTCCACTGACTTGTTCGGAAGTCGTATCTATTCGTGGGAAATAAGATAACACAACAGTAACAATACTTCAGTAGTTTGTGACTTAACATTTCTCACATCGTACAATACACGGTGAAAGTCAACAAAAATATAACCAAAACAAAACTGTGTGAAGGAATTCACTTAGAGTAACCTAATCCATGGGTATTTAACATTAAGCGATACAGGTCTCCTGAAAACATAGCTATCTGTTAGAAAGAAAATGACACAAAAAGAAAATGATAATAATATTCTAATTGTAAGTCCTTTTGCATTATTAAGTTTAGTTCAAAGCTCAATGAGCGCTGCTATATTCTCATCAAGATTTAAAATTCAGAAAAGTGCATGACCCATTCCGATATGTATATTCGATCACGAATATGTTATGCCACGGTTATTTCATCTAGCTATTTTTATCGTTTTTTATTTTAGCCACTATGCGTTAAGTATTGTTTTTATTCTACAAGAAAGTTGACTATAAAGGTGCTTCAAATTACCGGCCTATCTCACATGTTAACTATCTAAAGTTTTCAAAAACGTGGAAAGTAATGTCCAACTGAACCACATTGCTCATATGTGACAGATTTTCGCTGATACCACTGAGAACGTTTAACTTGGTCTTAAAGTGAAGTTTAGTGTTGTGGCCTTCTTTAATTGCTTATGGTATTCCTTTTTTCTTCAAATGCTCAAATTGGTTTTCTCTCGACTGTTGTTAGTTGGTTTCACTCATATCACTCGAATAGAAAGCAGGTAGTTGTTATTCGCAGCATCAAGCCATCCTGACATATTATCGAGGCCTCCAAGGACCTATCTGTGAACAATGGTTTATCATACTGACCGACTGCATTCTATTTAAGAACTCGTAGACAATTTCTGTAAGTCCCTTGCCTATGCATGTTGCGTTTTACTTCTATTTGGATTCCGTCGTTTTGCTCTAGACTTAGATATCCATGTTGTGGCAAACCTGGAGAAATATATTTTTTAACTGTTGGTCTTGTTGTAAATGCGAATAAAACCCGCCTTATTTAACTGCGATCACCACAATTGACTAAGGACCGATCCAATGTGGTTTTACCATACGCGGGTTTTGATATCCTTTACGGTCTAGTGCCTGTGTAATTAAGAACTATGCCCGTACAGCATTTTTGGCACGTATCGCGGAAAATCGGTTGCTTGCACTTTTGAGGAATTCGATGTGCTGCTTTTAGATAAGATAAAGAGTATTTCGCGCATCTTGCCCTTAAAAATGTGAGCGGCTCAATTCTTATTGACGTCCAATTAGCCCTGTTGTCAGAAGATTCATCGTCGGTCAGCTACCTTTAAGAGACCATTTGTCATCAAAAAATCTGACGGTCATACACTTGTCTACCGTTCGCCACCCATCTGGGATTCACCTCTCAAGAAATTTGGGAACTCACATTAGTTGTTTGCGCGCGAAATTAAGTAATACATCTGTTACATAGTGCAAAATAATATAACTGAATTATTTTGTGTATTCTTATTTTTGGGTAGGCAATAAAGTTTACATTATGACTTTATCTTCTGAGACAAGAACATTTACAAACCTGGCGACTTCTAGATGTTTGCGTTGCGTAAAAGCAGAGCTGAAGAACTCTCCTCCAAACACCCACATGGAATGGTTAAATACGACAGCTTGGTGCATGGCCCTGCCCTGAAGAACGCTATTCCCACCTGCAATTCGTACCAGGCTCGCCGTAGAAGAACGACCTGTTTCTTTGGTAACAACCGGGATGTTACATGTCTCACCTAAAGCAAACCAAAAGAAAAATTTTCCACTTCACTTCTTTAGTGTTGACGTATTTGGGAGCTTCGATATGTCACCCTGGCGACCATAACTGTGCGCTTAATCCGGTCTATTTCCAAAACAATTTTCTTATCGTGCATCTTGTTGGTTAAAACGAATATGGCAGGTTGTTATCTTAGGAACAAATAGGAGAACTGTGCGGTAGACATACATACATTTTTCTTGTTGCGGCCGTAAGATGAGCACAGTTTGGTTCGTTAACTACGATATAATGACATTCACGCTCAGCTGTATCATCTTACCGTGCTGGTACGTTTAACCAATGTGATCATCATGATGTCATCTCATAAATAAAATATTTCCATATTCTGAAATGAAAAATAAAGCAAACAAAATTCTTCCATATTCAAGATTAAACTCAGATACCAACTCTGAGGAGGTGGTAGACGCTGTAGACAAGGACTTTTAGGATTTACCATTCATAACGTTAGAAAAACGTTATGGAAAACGTTAGGGAAAATCTAAAAGCCCATCCTCGAAGCTCCGACCGTTAGAAGACTATAACAGGTCTCTCGCCCTCTCAGGCATAATCATCGAGAGGAAGAGATGAACCCTTAGGTAAGCCTGGTGGACATACTAGAAATGAATTCAAAAGAAATGAAGAAGGCTAGTTCACGGCTTGTACGTGCTAAGACCCCGGGCTCAGGTGTTATATTGCCAGGGGTAGCAAAAAAGATAAGAAATTGATCTCCGAAGGAGTGTATGATAACAAGATCGAAAACATTGAAAGGGCAAATTGCTGCTCGGGATTTTAGAGTGAGAATATGAAGGATTGGGGGTTACGTATGAATATTGATATTTAATGTTAATAACATATTCAATAGCATAAACTGAAGAATTATATTGAAGGTGCTTAAAAAAAGAGGCATAGCGCCATACCTCCGCCAGACAATCTCTCTATATCTGGAGGACCGGAGAGTGGTTTCCGGGGGTGCAGGAGCACACGGTCATTGCTGGAGTCCCGCTTGTTTTAGAATATGACTTATGACGGAGTACGAGAGATGGAAAATCTCCCAAAAGATGTGAAAATGCTCGTTTACGCTGATTACCTTGCAATCCTGGTTATCATCAAGAAAGAGAACTTCCCACCAAAACGCGGCTAATGAAGCCTTCGCCAGGATTGCTTAGTGGCCAGTGCCAGTCTTCATCTGACACTGGACAAAAACCGAGGCTCTGTACCAAACAGGCCAGAAGCGAACAAAGAAAATTAACCTTGTGGTAACGGGCCACCCAGTTCGCTACGGTATCTGGATTAGCATATATTAGGTACACTTCGGGAAAAGCGCCGCGAGTTCCGCCAAGCCTGGTGCGTATCTTGCCGAGGGTTGGTGTGGAGTGTTAGGGAGCAGCCGAAAAGCTGGCAAATCGACTGCACTATATGCAAGAGCCATCAGGGGCGACATGGCACTGCGCAAGGCCAAAAAGAAAGGTGAACTAAAGTCGGCCCAAAAGAGGCTACCGATCAGGATTGGCCGGACAAATCAAGTGGTACAAATCGAAGCACTCCTTTCTTTGGCCAAAACGTCACAACACGAACTCTCAGTGGCAGAAAAGAGTTCGCGATTCCTGGATGATCACTTGGAGCTGAGTATGGCGAGAGTGCTAACATCGACACTTGACAGGACAAACGAGCTGCGGAAAGATTTGACGGACGGTCAAAGGAAACTGGACCAAGAACTTCATAGTCGATATTCGGGCATAGCTCAAACGGAAGCCTAGGAATAATAGAGGCCTCGTGCTGTCTGGTCACGGACAGTACCAAGTATATATGGATAAAATAGGGAAAGCGTAGGTGTCCTCTGTAATACCGGTGAGGAGGACATCGTAGAGCACACAGCTTAGCTACGCAGGACACTTAAAAAAGCAAAGGAGAGGCCTGCCCCAAAGAAATTTAAGGCAAGGCTATTAGGGAAGTGGTGAACTACTTAGAACATAAAGGGCCCCATTTCGAATCAGATTTCTACCACTTGGTACACCTTATGTCGCCAACGTAAAGCTTGTATCATGGACTTAAAGGAACCATACTTTTTACATCAAGTATGATTATGGTAAAGAGAAGACACCGATACGAAGATTCCAGAGAACAATTGAGCACCAAGCTTCTCCAAAGCCGAAGGCAATATTATATTAACCTAGTAGCTTCGACAATTCAAATAGCTTCAATTTCACCTGATAGACTCAATTGCTATAAGCTTTCTGATTAGTATGTTTCGTTTAATTTGATCAAATCCTATAAAGAAATCAAAATACAGAAGCAAATTTTTTACGTTAATTTTTAACGTAGTCTTAAAACATACGAATGAGCTAAGAAACCGTCGACTGACTTGTCATGAGCTCGTGTTTATTCGGCTCGAATAGCTTACGAAACGCTAAAAATTTCACTCTGTGGTCGATAAGTATTTTTTCTTGTATAACGCATTCCATGTGTTCTAGGGCAACAGGACAACAGTTATCGAAGGATGATTTATCGCTTTTATACAACGGGCACAATAGACATTTTAAAAAACTTAGGAACAATGCTATCCTCTTATAATCTTGTCATGATTAAGCTAAGTGGCTCCGCGAGAACAAATACAAGGTTACTATAAAATACAAAAGGAATTCTATCAGAAGTTGTACTGCATTTGGGTACTCATTATGAAAAACAGGTACCCAGTATCAATCGCACAGAATTGACTGGGGATAATTAAAGAGCTGCTTCCAACAAAAATCGAGAGAAATAAATATTTAAATGCTTTAAGCTTTGTAAAATCGTCCGAGATAGGAGCGTCATTTACTTTCATAAACGCAAGTGTCTCTACAGTTTCTACATATAAAACATCTAAATACAGTCCACATTACAATAATCACCAAAGAATCTGGCTTATTTCTAAAGAGTAAATTCACGTCAATCGACCCGTAAGCGCACTTATAAAAATTTCTAAGCTACTGCATGTCAAATGATTCAACCCAACTTAAGTGTCAAATGACCACTCTGAGGTTGGCACACATAGGTGGCCCTGAGGCCCATGAGGTGGCCTATATGCTAGTAGTAAAGGAAGGATTTGAAGCAAATCTAGAAGAAACCTCTAATTTCGCTTTTTTGAGAGGTCCAATAATATCATAAGCAAATTCAAGGGCTCGTTACACATATAAAAGTTTACAAAAACAGTTTTTCTGATTAAGCCATTACCAACCGCAACAAGCGATTAATCAATGTCGGGAAAATTAACATCCCCACAAACAGGTACTGACTCTTCTAGGTTAGAGAAAGATGAAAAATCTTGACAATTAAGTAATCCGATCTGTCCGTGTCGGAGCATCCCCAATGTTAGACGCATAGTCGCAGACAAAATGGATGAAGCCATCACGTGAATAAACGTCAACCACAACAGCCTCTGCGCTATTGGTGAACTCTATAAAACATTTCAGACATTTTTGATAGAAAATAACGCTAACGGAACAATAGAGCGTCAGCACAGTTTGGATGGACTCGCAAGTCTTGGAGGTGCCATCGGGGTATTTGCGCTAAATCCAAGCTCAAAAATATCCATGCCATATTTTCTCCCGCTTGCTATGAAATCCTACTATATATTCGTTTCTGCTATATATTGTGACGTCACTGCTTCTTCGGACTTTTGTGCTTGATGTGAGGTTAAGTCGTCTTGGTGTCGCTTTTCTTCGGGAGTTCCAATTTACCGTTGATAAATTGGAACTCCCATTTCCGACCGTCATTGGCGTTTAAAGGAGATCTTTTATTAAGTGCTGTCTTAATAATGAGCTTTTCCACTGGATCCAAGTGGATCGTGTTACTCGTCTGGTCAGCGGCATCCTTCGCCCTTCGCTTATCTTTAACAAGAGCTAACCATGATGTTAATTCGGGACCTGTTTCGCAGCAAGATTATATAGCGCTTATATAGACCATCATGCAGGCTTCAGGTCCTTCAGGATTGAGCCTTGAACTCAGAGAATACAAATTCGTTTTTTAGCAACGCCAAGAAAAGGCTGCTTCTAAATGATGGCTATTGCGCGAAGAAAGCATAAGCGTCGATGGAAAGCTGTTGTGGTGCATTTGCAAAAATTACCTTACAATGTGTTTTTCAGGACAAAACTAAATGGACATATTAAAGTGCCCGTCAGGCTCCTCACAATCCACTTGCCAATGAGGCGTTTCCCGAGAATTTGACGTTAGCCTGCTATTATTTTGAACGTTTGTACTTTTCCTAGTTCCTTGTTAGAGTTCTTTGATTGTCTTCCCTCTGGCACACTCTACAAGTCCTTGTAAATCCCCGTCTTGATTTTGCCGTTCATTCTGTTAACCTTATTCTTAACAAAATACTAACGCACCTACATCGCGAAATAGATCTTCTTTACCCGCCTATTTCAGAACTTCATGCTTTTAAATTTACATGCTGCTCTGCATAAAACACGTTGAAGCAACTGGAAAAATATATGGTAAATTCCTTTTCAGGCTGGCCTACAGCAGCAATGTTACAAGAAACAAGGTGCTGCCGGGCCCCATTTTATTACTCCATAGTGAAACTGATAGACTTATGTTTATTACTCAGAGCTCTTGACAGTTCTGATAACTTCTTGATAATTAAAAGTAATAATTTGCGTAATGCTGTCGTGCACTACACATTCCCAATACAAGGGTAGTTAAAAACAATTTGCAATAAAAAATGCATTGTTATCGCATTTTGTAAATAAGTTTCAATTTATGTAATAATGTGGAGAAGGACATTGTTATTACAAAAGGTCGCTATATGATTATTTTTAAAATCTATCGACTAGTCAATGTACAAATGTAGCTAGATAGAATAAGTACGATTTATATGGCGGTGGTTGCATTAAGCAAAAAAGTACTTATAGCTATGGACAGTTCTAAAAAGAGTGCTAAATAAAGGCTTACCGGTAAAGCCGTGTCTGCACTTGCAGGTTGCAGTTCTAGTATCGCAGCTTCCTTGTCCGCTGCAGTCATCCGGACACCTGTAAAAGCAAAGAAATTTCTCAGCAAATACCAAATGTAAACGAAGCGATTCAGTTTAACCTAAATATGATTGCTATGTAGAAGTAGTGACAATGAATACGACTGGAAATAGTTTCAAAAATAACAGTGGTCATTATTACAGATAGAGACTTCAGAGTAATATACATATACAAATAACTTTACTAGAACCAATTAGTAAGACGTTAGGGTGGAGCATAGAGACGTCGAGTCCTAAATGTTTACTCAGAGGCACTTGCTAACGATAGTAAACTACAACTGATTTTTTGGTACTTTAGTTTTAGCCCATAATTCATTATTTTAATCCTACTATCGAATTTGTTGGCCCGAACTCATTTACCAATTTATCTTTCGATTGTTTTACACTGATAAGTTATATGCCATACCGCAAACCTTTGTTTTTTTTATTAGCTTTCCATATATTGGTATGCTCTTGCGTAACCAAAAACCCGTCTTGTATAACATGCTGGCTATAACGCGGAACCTATCTTGACAAGATTTTTTACATGCTCAATGATGCACAGCGCATTATTATGTATTAGTATGTCTAACCAGTTTGTATTGTCAACCATACTGCTCGTCGTTATAACACCACTCTGAAAGATTGCGTTTTTTTGCAAGCTTATCCATTATTTGGTATTTCACTCTAATTCTCTGCAATGAAGTAAAAAGTTGGTAAAATCATTGGTGATTAGAACAAAGGGTGTAAAGTAATGCGAAAACGCTCGGAGGCGTTTATGATTAATTATAATTATTTTGGCAAAGCAACTGACAGTTCTATTGTTTTTCTGGCAAGGCAACATACATAAGCGCAAACTTGCATTTCGCAGAAAATTGTTGCAGATGCTCTTGTATCAACGCATGTCACTATGTAGAAAACGGCTTAGTTTAATAGTGGTCAATACATGTAAATGTATTAATACATCGTGAATTCGGTTCGATGTACTTGACATTATTTATACTTTTTGTTTATTATCTACAAAACAACCCTCTCTGCCGACTGCCTATTAAAATATGAGCTTATCCTACGTCTGATTGGCGGTCATCAGCTTTAGTTCCATCAAGAATATTGGCGTAGGAAAGTCATGTCACTAAGTTAGCTGATCATTAAGTTGGACGCTACCAACGAATTGTAAATTGTTTTCTTAGAGCTCTTTTAGATAATGAGCTAAAAGGTAATACTAAAGAGTAATTATTCGATTCTAAAGCAAAAACTAATTAATGAAGTGGAAACAGTTTCATTTTTTTAATTTACCATTATTTTTCTCTCTGCATCTTATTTAACGTTTCGAGGCTTTCAGGTTGACTTACAATAATACACGACATCCTATTTATAAACTGCAATTAAACAAGCTTTAAGAGTTATCATACACACACTGCCGAAAGAGCTCTCAGTACCAGTTTTTATTCACCTGTGTATACTATTATATTTGCTTCTTTCGTGTTACTCGTTGTTTATATTGTTATCAAGCCGTATTTCTGGTTTTGTGTCACAAAAGTTTCACCAAATTCTACTCGGGGCTCTACATCGCGCATCATTTTGCTAATCGTTGTTGTTTAAATGCTGGCCAATTTTAAATTAGCGATAGGGGTGTGTCCTCTCTCATTTTCAATGAGCTCCCAGTCGAAATTAGTACCGTGGGTTTCTCCTTTAATTCATAAACGGATTTTTATCAATCTGATATGACTTGTGCCTGATATATATATATATGTATATAGACAAACATACCTATCCACAGAGTACGAGATGTTGAACCCGCTCATGTTGTACACCGCATCCGAATAGAAATGGATGAACGCCTTCCCTGAAAACCCCCAAAGGTTTAAATAGAGAACAACGATTAGTTATAGAAAGCAAATTTTATATATATATATATATGTGTATATTGGATTTCACTTCTAGTACTTTTCAGCCGATTGGCCGTCTGTTCATATAACTACCAACAAACTAATAAGCAAAATTAAGAAGTTAAAAGTGAAGCAGATTTAACGCCTGCGTACTTTATTAATAAACGGCAACTTCTTTGGCAAAACCTCTACGTCTATCTGTCACTCGCTTCTATAAATAGTGTTTCTGACTTAATTGTTAATCGCCCGTCACGCCGGTTCATAAGGAGAAGTTCTATGCCGACGTCAACCGCTACTATCCTGTCTATAGAGGTTGCAACTTCTCTAATGGTCACACAAGTTATTGATGGTTATCTATTTCTCTTCCTGACCACCAAGAAGCTTTTTAACAAAATCGGCATGACAACTTAACTTCTTAGCAATATATGACTGGGCCCTGTAGAGAATGAAGCGTAAGGATTTCAGTCGTTATTTGTACAGCAAAATGCAGACATGCAGACTAAAAGACAAAAACGTGCAGCATAATAGTCTCTAAATTACGTGACGAAAATGGTATGATAATATCATTTTTTAGGTACGCCGTTTCAAGGTCTGAAAATTTGGCGTATATATCAAGCTCATGAGGCATTCCACTTAATATCTTGGTGCATGAATTCCCACCTTTCAAATAGTTGAATGTAAGAGGAGATACACAGTTATGTTTATCCGTTATTTTAGATATATTTATCACAATAGTGTCTCAACTGATAATATATGATTATCCCTCGAGTGAACGTTTCACGTACTTTCGTAATTATACATGGATGCACCCAACCACATGGAAAAGCATAATTTCCATCTCATGCTCTTTGAATAAATAAAGAAGTGTTCGGCTTGACACTAACCTGATTACCTTGCGTTTATAAAAAAACAAACTAGTACTTATGAAACTAAATAAACAAAGTTGAAATGATTA
Organism: Tropilaelaps mercedesae; assembly: GCA_002081605.1. Lineage (NCBI taxonomy): Eukaryota > Metazoa > Arthropoda > Arachnida > Mesostigmata > Laelapidae > Tropilaelaps > Tropilaelaps mercedesae. The sequence goes on from MNPL01000228.1 coordinate 19,705, forward strand.
GCTATAACGATAAACGCTGCATGGAAATCAAACAAATTGCTTAATTTGAAACGAATGAGCTTGATTTGACCTTTGAGAGGTTACCGTAAACGTAAATGCTAAGGCACATGGTACAGGGTCATTCATAAATAACGGCCTCGTGGGCTTAAACGACATCAAAAGGACCTTGTGAAAAAGGAACGCCGATCACAAAGAGCGCTACTAATGATTACAAGGCTCATTGGCTGACAATATTCCAATACTTGGCGTACAACTAAATAGGGAGTGACTCAAAGCAAGACTTGGGTTATTTCTTTAGGTGCTGAATAGTCTTACGTTAGATAATAGTTCTAGTTGAGCTACTGTGTTTTACTGAATAACCGTACACCTTAAATATGTTGAGTTAATATCAAACAACGACTCTTAACTTCAACTAATCGCGCATCTACATTCCATTTTTTACGTATTAAGAGAAAGTCCAATTGTTTATTATAAAAATGTAAATATGGATAATAAGCGCAATGCAGATTGGCTGTATAATATTTGGTTCTGTTACGTTGCCATTCGTTACACCGACCCGAATTGGCGACAAGATCTGAGACTGTCTCTCCGGCTAGCTCAGGTACAAGCGTTCCTGAGTATGCGGCGATCATCTGGCTAAACATGGAGTCACCATCGAACACATACAGATGGTCCCAGCCGCACTCCGTTTCAAAGCGATTTAATCGAAGTCTGATCGTTCGGTTGCGCTGAGCGGTACTGCGGGTACTGCCGCTGTTGCTGGCCGCTAGGTTGAGCGGAGCTTTGGGACTTCCCGGTCGACTGTCGTCGACGAAGCTCTTCGGAGTCAGGCCATCGGGGTCAGAGCCAGGAGCAGTGCCGGGGGCGTGATCGCCGGTGACGTCGATGAGCCAGGTGCACTTCATGTCCTTTGTGTAGTTGCCCACGCCAGACGTGATAAAACCGGACGTCGCGTTCAATCTATATTAAAGCAGACGAAATAGAGTAGAAGTTCCAAACTGATCAGAAATATCACTACAAACTATGAAAGCCTCGGGTGGCATTCTACTCAAGTTCCAAAGATATTAGTCTTGTGTGGCATTCTACTGTAGTTTCCAAGACAAGTATTTAAATATTTACTAACTTTTTTATAGCTGTGTCTTGATATGGATAATATCAAGCCTGACAAAGGCCCTCGTCATTCTCAAAAATCCAATTTCAGTTGCTTTTGCCCCCGACACCACCTTTCAGTCACAATTACGCATGCGTTACCGTGTATGAACATACAAAAATTTATTTGCTTCAGACTACGTGCTTTGATTTGAAACTAGGTTTTCATTTTACTCTCATAAACCGCTTTAACTTATCCTAACAGCACTGTCTTTGTTTATTCTACTAATTAACTCTACATCCTTCTTCCCGCCGACTCTAAACCAAGAAACCTAAATTTTCAGATTGTTTTAAGCGGGTACTATTCATAGGATGCAGATTGTCAGCTTTTAAACAAGTGACAGATTAAAAAATAAATGCGATGTTTCATTAGTGTGAACAAAAACCGCTGATGTGCTTGTCTTCACGTCCAGATGAAATAACCAACGATTTATCAAACGTGACGATTTGGACATCGTACCTCAAGCAGATTAGAAGTTAGATCTCATGTTTAAATACCTCATGTTCCTGATTATGACGAAGCTTTGTAATGGCTCGACAACCTGTTTTAAAAATACATTTTAAATCACTCTATAACACATTTTATACTTAAAGATACTATAGCACAACGATAATAATCACCTTCAGAAGAGTACCTAGAAGAGTATTTGAGAAGAATATAATTGTATGAGCAGCACTTAAAATGTTTCTCGTTACTTGAAAATTTGAAGAAAAAAAAAGTGAAAAGAAATTTAAAAATTGTAAGCATATTTTATCCAATAAAAAAGAATCTTTCGACTGGTATGTGTATTCAAAAGAGTTGACACGGTTTTTTGCGATATTTTTTAGTCTGTAATAATATTGCTAAACGTCTTTTCATATTTTGGATGCTAAGAAAAAACTTGACTCAACCTAACACTCAATGCGAGTCACTTTTAAGTAATGGGTTTAAATCACCAAAAAGCTCTGTAGGGAAGCAAGGTCGACAGTTTATTAAGCATTATTTGTTGATAGGGCAGGTCTGTCTCTTTTTACTGTTCTAATCTATAAAAAACAAAAGGGCACCTATTTGGAAAATTTATTAACCCGGTGCATATACGCCAGTACGGCCATTCGTTACTTTAGGTATGACACGCCGAAATGAAGTTTTTGAAAGAGCATGATAGGGTCAACACTAAACTTAAATACATCAACGATAATGCTAAAGCTCTGTAAGTAATGCACGTTTTTTTCTTCCGCTTGTTATTCTGTCGTCAAGTGGCGAGCGTTAGACTTCACAAGGCGTTGTCAGGTATGCACTGATAATGTACAACTCCTATCCTATGGATCCGAAGTGCTCTGGTCAACATATTATTTAAATCGAATAAACCATATAAACTGGTCGAAACGGTACAGCGGTGTACTCGCCCCCATTTCGGGAGATCGAATGCAACAGCTGAGGAGTAAAGAGTTGAAGCTCACGAACGGGGCACGGCAGGAACTAATAAGCCGTCTGGTACTGCTGCGATGAAATCTCAAAAGAATCTCGGGAAAATGTGCCCGAGAAAACGATGTCATAAATTATGATGAAATGGCGAGTGTGTCTGGCAATGACGCCTCGGGAGATGTGAGCATGACGTGGTGCATTGCAGTCAGCAATGTAGCAGAAACTATGCAGATAGGAGAAGCAAGAAGTTGAAAGAAGGGTGGAACAGCTATAAATAAGAGCACAATTAGGAAAACTGAAATAATAATTTAAAAAATGAGTTTATTTGCACTAATGTACGACGAAGACATATAAATTATTTCGCGTCAGTAAGGCGCGAGAAGTAAAATATGTATGGTAATGCTGCGAAGTCTGAGGGCAAATCGTTTGAAAGTAACTTCCTCGGGCTGTGCGCCGAAGTTTTTGGCTTTTCCCTGGCACAAAACCAACTGGAACATGGGGAGGGCTTATACGGACAAACTCAGTGGAAGATTAAGAAAGTATCGGAACCTCTCGATATCTCAGTGATTACAGTCGAGCTCGGTGGGTTAGTGCATTCATGTGCGCCTTGCGACCGGAGAAGACACGTAGTTACATGGGTTTGATCCCCGCACATTTCCCCCCATGGCACATTTACATTTATGAGGCTCGCCTTACGAAGTAATACAAAACGTGCTACTGTAAAAGTTCGGCTGATGAGTTTACAAAGTACGGAGAGCTGAACACAATTGAGTGCAATCTTTTAAGTCGATGGAGAGTACTATAAAGTGGAATCTTTATAGGCTTTGGCGGAGGTTAATGTCGTGGTTGTAAAAAAAAGTTTGCTAAAAAGGGTAGTAAATGGAAGCTATGCTCCTTTCTGACAGATAATTATCATTGTAATTTGCGAGAATTTCTCTAAATAAAGTGTTTTTAGCTTGTTGGGCCCATGAGGCAGCGATGCAGGCCATCACTCGCATTGCACGTTAGAGGTTCTACTGAATGGATTATTGCTGCTTCATATCGTAATCAAATAGCTTGTAAAAATGTTAGGAAGCAGGATGCATGATGGATAAATGTAAAAATTTCTCCCATATGCGTTAACTGTAAAGAATACCGTATAATTTCAGAGTCGCTCTCTGCAAGCATGTGTATCCCAGGGACAATTTGGCCAAATGGAGTTAGATATACCTAAGGCCATTAAAAAGTCGTTGAAAATAACGTATGCCCCCGGAAATCTATGGTCGGGAAGAACTGCTCATTCCAGCTCTCAATAGGAGTAAAAGTCAATTAGACTGCATAAAAAGACAATAATGCGCAGACTGTTGCGGTGAAAAAAAGTGTTTCGTAAGAAGTGGTTCGAGTGCTCAACACCACTGGTTTAAAAAGAAATCTGGTTATAAGAGTCACGATATAAACATCTATTCTAATCACTTTTCATTCAGAGAGATGCTACTCGATGTACTTAACGATATTTTATCGTAGTTATTTACATTCTGCACTGCATCGTTATGATCGATTCAAGTATAAATCTCCTGGTGGGAGCCATTAGCAAAGTTACGCATCGCTTTTCTTATTCAAGAGCTTCCGATACGTAATTGACAATATTACTTGACCACCACCTGTACGTATATCGACCACATTGTTATAAGAAACTATAAGAGATTTTTGACATTGTTTTAGCCGTTCAGTACGCTCCATTGCTCTCGAATTACTTTGTTGCTGTTTTCAATTTAGCAAAAAAGTCTTCTGTCGGTCATAAGAATACCTTCTGAGACACGGTGTCATTGGTTAAACGGCACGATAGAGCCACCATTCATGAGGCCACTGAAAGCATACGTGATCTGAGTAGGTTGCAAATTCTGGAGATGACAGAATGCCATAACGCTCTTTAAGTATATAGCGTTACGTTAAAAGATGAGTTCGAAAAGTGATTTATGTATTTTGGGGCAAGAAATTCTCCACGACAAATAAAGTTGCGGCTTATTTTCAAGCTTAAAAGGCTACTTTACTCGTACACTACTTTAATAGTGATGCTTAAAATATAGTTTACCGGAAGTACAATCTGCTGGTATCTCTTTTTTACAAGCTTATACTGAAATTGCGAAATTTGCGTTCTATAAAATTAGTAGTTAGTAGGACGATTAAAAGATAACCCGAAAAGGATACGCACTTTTTAAAAAAATTCAGAAAGTTCCAAATAATAGTAATTCATCACGTTGTAACGGTTAGGCGGTAGCTTCAGATTGACAAGCACATCAAGGAGGAACTCAAATCCACTTGTTTGTCTTTTGGTATATCTTTTTGGTGTACCGATTTTATAAATGAAGTCTGTAAAGTGTCTGGGTATCACCCTTCAAAAAATTTTGAAATCACAGGACCACCATAAATATCTTATGTCCTAATGCTACGCAGTAGAAGCTATGTTACAACGCCTTATGGAGGTCGGCAATCCAGGCCAACTGAGTTTGTTATATCATTTGCCGCAAAAGAGTGCAGACGCAGTGCTGTGCCTCATCGTCCCTTCCAGAAATCCGATGTACTTCCTCTGTCAAAATGCTTGTACGGGAAACAAAACATTTTTTTTGACAAAAACTTAAAAATGTTTGTCAGAAATTGCTCGGAGTTTTATAACATTTCTAATGTACTGATAATCTGTTGATATCGTTATATATTTTTAACAAAATATCGGGGCCCAGCGTATTCTTTTTTAATGTTTGGTGTTATTTCGAATAGAAGGAACTAAGAAGCTTGTGTTAGGAAACAATTACCGTAAAAGAATGCATCTTCACACATACACGGCGGCCATCGAAACGGTTATTTTGGATAAAATTTGGTTTTTGCGAAACGTGCTATTATTAACGATGCCGTAGATAAGTCTTTTTAGGTTTGATTAAATCTGATGCTGAATGTAATTCAACAAATTACTAAATCTCAGATATCTCGAAAAATATTAGGTTTTACGAGAACGTATGGTTTTATGTTGAAAGTTTAAGTTAGAAGTTTCATTAAACGAGCCTGACATAGACTCTAGAGAAAAAAATGAGTATAGAGTTAGTATCAATATTTGCACACCGATAGTAAGCTTGGAAAACCTGACCACCTGCTAAATATAGTCTGAAACATAGCTATATGAGCTTTTGAACTGTCACACTGGAGGGCTTTTGTTTTTGTACGTCGATGACACTAGCTGGCTAAAAGTACGGTTGAAGCCATTTCGCTGCAACGCGCACACTCGCCGATCAAATCGTTGTGTGTAGTGAACGAACAACCTTCACCTGTAGCTTATACTCGATACAATTAACAACGCGAAGACAATAAGAATGTAGATAAGCAAATAATAAAACACATTTGATGTTCGCCTCCACATTCATTGCCTGAATCAGTAGCGGTGACAGCAATAACCAAACACGCAACAGAAGGCAAAGCTACCCAAACCTATATTTTTCCAACCATTCTAAGAAATAGAGACCAACAACAAGAAAATTCCGTAAATCTAAGATGGTTGTATTTGTACTGGCAAGTGAAGCAGCCCGTAGCAATGGGTCTAGTGGCTTTGGCTTTGGAAATGCATGCTTCAAAGAGCATAATTTTAGTTTTGTACATAAAGTTATTATTTTTAACTGCGGTTGTACTGTTTAAACCTATCTGCAGCTATTGCGCACTCTACTAAAACACAGTACTTCACCTTTTCATTGATAACTTGCCACCAATCTACCGCGACTCCCAAACCTATGCATTCGACGTTAATTATTTCAAATCGTACATATTTTGCTTCATCGAGGCACAAGCAGTAGAAAAACCAATATGAATTAGTTGATACACTTTAACGTGTTTTTGATTTATGAGGTCTTCTTTTCCTGACTATTGTATGTGAGGTGCTGTACATTATAAGCTAAACTGCAAAAAGGTTAGAACGAAACGCTGATACTCGTAATGCGGTGAAACCAAAAGATATTATTTTATAGTGATTTTTTGTAGTTATTTATTAACTTGGCTGTTGCTTCTACATGGAAAATCATTAAATGTAATAAATGCCTGTAATGAATACAGGGCTCAGAGCAAAGAAGCATTCTCCAAGCGGAAAAATGTTTGTTCTGAAAATTAATTTGGACGAATTGGTGCCAGTGAAACAGAAGAATTCATGTGGAGATATGTCATTATAATGTAGTACGGTAGACAGAATACGTCTAAAAACCTAGTCCGTAAAACCATATGCTTTCGCGCTCCTGCTCCTATAAAACCCAATAAAGCATGTAAAAAAGCTATAAAGTGTCTTCAAATGTAAATGCTAATAAGATAGTTAAAAAAAAGGTAAAAGGATACGACAAAATCAATCCGGAATTTCAGAACTTCTGTACTATAGCCTATCAAGTATTTCCCTTCGTCTCGATTGCATTGTCCTTTTCTTGTGCTATATCAAGCTTAATGTGCCCGCAATTACGATTCTATATATTTCTATCTATCTCTACGAATAACTGACAGTTATATACTTTGTAGTGCACTTCGATAATATTTTATAAAAAATGTGCCTACATTTAATTACTGACTATAATTCAGCCTAACGATGATCACTGGCATTAATGATAAATAGATAGGCAGTACATACACGTGGGTATAGTCGTTCAATCTTCAAAAGCAAAGCTTATTTTAGTTATGAAAGGCAAAGTACAAATTTCATCATTTAATTTTATAGAACTATTATAACGACGCAATGAAGCACTCAATTTACACGGTTAGGGTACCTCGATTAAATAAAGAAAAATTTTAGTTATCTCGTTCACATTATGTTCGTCAATCAAATCATCGGCTAGGATTGGGTTCTTCACGCAGGATGCAGCAAATAATATTAACGTCGTTCATATATTTTCTAGTATGTGTGATTTCAAAAGTGTACCAGTTATTTGAAACAGATATCATATGACTACCAGAGCAAGATTCAAGCAAGACTATTTAATTAAATTGATAGACGTCTTATGGATACATCTAAACATTGATTATAAAAATTCAGAATAACCATTTCAAAGCATTTTGGAAACAATAGGACGATATGTCTTTAGTTTATTGACGACGTCTTTTTGGGTGATGTTACGTACCTGATCCTGCCTGAACATCGAGTGCAGTCCTCTCCGGTGAATCCAGGATTACAGATGCATTTTCCAGCCTCACAACGGCCGAATGCGCAGACCCCACAGCTGACAGGTGGAGTTGGTACAGGTTGCTCAGATACGATCGTTGTTGACTGGGTGGCCGAGGCCGCCCTGGCGGCCTGGGGGGCTCTGGCGGTAGCGGCAATTAAAATTACAGCGGCGGCACTAGCTTTTGTAGTGGCGCTTGAATTGACCCCGCCGACGAACAAAAGAGCCGCCCCCCAGACGAGACCAAGCAGCGGCCAGCAATGACAGCAACCAGCCGACCACCGCATCGCAGTCGACGGGAGGGGGAGGGATCTGTGGTGTGGCCGCTACGGCCACCCTTGCAGCTGGCCTACACCTCGGCCAGCGAACAAGACTCGGATGATGGAATATAAAGTCGAAGCACAAAATGCCGAACTAACGCTTGCAGCAATATTAGTTGGGTAAGATGAGGAAAAATGACTTAAGATATCACTCCTATGTTGCAACCATACCGACGACGATGACACTGATGCTCCTGTAACTATCGACGTCGAAGTAAATAGAGATCCTGCACCTAAATTCGTCCTTTTCTGATTCGTAATGTTTTTAAGGACACTGTTATTATGCTGAACATCAATAGTGTTGTAGCTGCTACCACAACAGCCGCATTTGTGTCCCACTATAATTCTGCTGCGGCCCCAGCTGCTGCAGGTGCACCTTATATGTAGTACATCCATTGCCATGCACTGCCACCCATCCGCAAAGACACTTCACAAGTTATCGTCAGTTCCACTTCCATAGACGCTGATGCTTCTCCTGCTACTACTTCCGTCACTAACGTTGCCTTTCAGCATGCTGCTCAATTCTTCCATTCGGTTAGTAATAACGGTAATTATTCTAATAATAGCATTAATGAAGTTATATGGTCGATGTTGAACTTCTTCTTATTTGTATCATTATAATCATTATTAGTTGTATTGGTTGTAATTATACAACTACTTTTACTGAGAAGCCACGACGAAAATTGTACACTCTGCTGTATCGCTAAGTGTCCATGTGTGGGCTCGATTTGAATAGAGCACATCAAACCCACTTAATGATTCTGCCTACCTATACGTGCGCTTCGTCTCGCACTGTTTGCTTCTAATTTTTGCGCCGTCAGTATTCCGCTTTCCTGTTGTTGTAGTCCAACAGTAGAACTGATGGCTCTAAGAAGAGCTGATAGCAAATTGGAATAATAGCTGCTTATAGTATGTCACAGCAGTTTATCACGTTGTCGTCTCGCATCAGTCTTCTTGTGATAAGCAGTAACTGCAACCGCAAGCAAGAGGCATCACCATTTATACTGCTTGTCCCACGCCACATTTGTCGTTGCTTTTTTATTCACATTTCATATTAAACTCCAGATGATAATACCCTCACGAGTGCTACTACCATTGCTGTTGTTGAAACCGCTGCGTAGCTAACATTTTGTACGTGTTATCGTCACCATCACCACCAACAGCAATAGTACAGCCAGCGGTCACTTCCACTTCCTCCTGATTCCCTGTAGGAAGTTGAATACAGTATGCATATACATGAATGTATACACATAAAGGTATATATATACATAAATATACATGTAACACGTAACTACATAAACACTTTCGTCGTTGACGTCCTGCACCACATGTGTGTAGTTATTGTACCGTTCTCTAGCTATAGCCTGCTACTGATACACACTACTGGTAATGACACTCTGCACTACCACTTGTAGCAGATATTATTAATAACGGCGTTGGTTGTCTGGTTACACCTCTTGGCAACCACCAGGAGCAGCAGAACTAATTGCCAACATAAGTAGGTTCGAGTCCAGTGCTACTGTGGTTGTGCTGCGTTTTTTCACTCACTTGTCTGGCTTGCTTGTTTGCCCGTATGTGACCATCTGTCGACGTATTAGCCTCCATCAGTCGGTTTAGAAGACAACCTATACACCCAATCTGCCCGTTCCTTCATTGTTTGGCGTTTAGTTGGGGAGGAGTGAATGCTGCTACCGTTAAAGCCACTATCACTGATCAGCGCTACTAAATCTGGTGGTGGTGCTACTTTTGTACGAGTAGCTCCGCTTTGGAGTCCCTGTCGTCTGCTATATCAGGCAGCAAACCCTTCTGCAAAAAGGAGACCCCAACCCACCAGCCATACACTTCTGTTAGATACACACACGTACACTGGACACAGGTAGACCAAACACTACCATACTCCGTTACCGCCAAAGACAGCAGGAGCATTCCCTATTAACGTTTAAAACCACTTTCTGCTTTAACCGCTCCCTTTTTATTCACGTCACTGTTGTCTGTTACCACACAGACGTCACCACATGAGGACGAGGGAACTCCGATGTGACAACGAGCAAATATTGGCACGTCACTGACGACGCAGGGACCTCTCATCCTTATTAACTTCTGGGATCATCACTGTCAGTCCCGTGCCGCACTTGAAAGAGCGGTCCACGTAATATGGAAGAAAAATTGTATGAGAAGTAGTGGCAGTATTTACACTAAACAATTTATTGTTACTCATATGAGTGAGAAAGATTGCTTTTCAAACAGTTGGTTCCGCGGAACGCGTTCTTATTTATTGGGGCTCGCGTTTTGTCAGTACTATATACAGATTAGCTTTACATCGAAAGGAATCTTGATTATTATTGTACAATTTAATCAGCCAAATACAACCCAAATTATTACACGATATTTGTCTATTTCTTTAGGTAACTGCACCGCTTTTGTATGCTTTGTAATTGCATAAACTCGGATGCACTCTGTCATAAACTTAATCAAAATGATCCTGCACGATATTATATGGACTTACTATCCAGTTTCCTCTGCCGACGCAAATCCTTACTTAAAGAAACAAAAGTGTACCTTAATTGCTCCTGTTGCTGCTTTTTCCTTAATTATATCGGTTTCTCTGTTGAGTTCCGATATAACTTAGGGTCGTACTTTAACCAAGCTTTACGCTTATACCATCGCTTGCGTAAGCTTTGTACGAACGTATAAATGACGCACGTTATTCACTTAAGCTTTGTATGAACTTATAAGTGACGTACCTTATTCACTTGGGATGTCGTGTTGTATATTTGGCAAAGTGAAAGTTTGAATTGATTACTAGTTGTTTGCGACGGTTTTGAAAAAGCCCTCTAGTTTGAGTTCGAAATACATTTTTGACTGGAGGTGCTCACAGTAATAAGAAAATTCTTGCTTGTTATCACTTCGTCCACTTAAATACAGTTTGTCACGACAAACAGGCCAAGCAGATCTCATACTTTTGTTTTATTAAGCCTGACAGAGTAGTTTCGGCTTACATAGGCAATTTTGTCAATTTATAGCATATTTACGCTCGAATCGTTTTGTTCATGTGTTCGAATGGAGTTTCAGACGCTTGTAAAGAGAATGCAATCCTAGCAAATTTAATTAACAGTAAATGCATATAGTAAAGCATCGTTTTTAAACAGGGGTGCAGTTACACTGCATTCTTAAATGCTTCAGGATGAGAACAACTAAAAACAGTCTGCTCCATTGTTATTTGTTTCCAGCATATATTGGGGGTAAACGAAGGTATTGCTTGAGATATATTTCAGCTTGGCTTGAGTCATTAACACGCGTCGCTGCTGAACACGATTGACAAAGCATTTAATAAGCGCACTGATTACACGTATATTTTTGTGCATGCGTTTTATTTTTTTAATCGTCGCTATAGGTTTGATATCATATATACTATTAAAATCATATACTTTTTTCCATTACTTGTTCTGCGAAACTGTTTCTTCTTCCAGTGGCTTGGGGTCAAATTTTGTGCAGATTGCATCCACTTGCTCGACTAGCTCAAGCAGAGTAAGATTCTCTGATAACAAGCGATATTTTTTTCCGTCACCTGAAAATACGCAAATATAGTGAATGGGTAAGGTACATACAAGAAAGAGTAGTTAAAAAGAAAGAAACCTGGAAGTGTCTTTTGTCACGTGGCTGCACGGCGATATTATTTGGCTGACTTCAATATGAGCGATAACATCATCGCTATATGATAACATTTCATACTATATTACGTACTGCCTGCTTAAATATACGCGCTTGTCACTTTTTCTGTAAATGTTTGTCGCGCCAATATTTTAAATTCTATTCTTAAATGGAGGCTAAGCAACTGCAATTTTTAGCATAAATTAGTGGCAACGACCACATGGATTTCAGTGAAGTCCTTAAGCAGAATATTCGACTAAAAAACTTTTCCTCCCTACTACGGCTACAGCTTCTCAGCGCCATCATTTGCAGTGCTCATTTTGAACGTAAATATATTACGTGCGGGTATGTATATGTTATTCGCGCTGCTCACGCTTGCTATAATCAAAAATACGGACAATTACATCAAGTTAATGCTGCCAACATAATGCTGACACTATACCTTCTCCCAAAAATATTTTTAGGATTATTACCAACCGACACCTAATGTCCACGTTACCACTTTTTCTATTATTACACCTTCTATTAAACACTTGTAGCATTTTTATAATGAGACGACTACTTACTGAGTGTGAGGTCAACCTTCGGTGTCGAAAGGTCGCTCATTATATCATTCTTCACCGAACATGACGGATTTGTAAGTCGAATTCGTTCAATATTAGCAATAAACGTGAATTCCCTAGAAAAAACGAAGCTATAGTATAAATTATATAATTAAGTCACCAATTCTTTTTACGCCCGAAGTATACGTGTGTCTACTTTTCTTTACTATTTGAATGAAACACCAAAATTTCGCAAAACTGACCCGGGTTAGCTCAGTATGCTACGTTCAAAATGTAAAGAACCACTATTTCGGCCGTCGGTTTTGAACTGTCATTTTATTCTACTTTACGACACACATACAGTATTCGTTGGAGTTTTCATTCATCTTGATTACTGGGTTTAACTAGTGTAGTGGTCTTTGGCATCCAAATAAATTGGTTAACCTGCATTTTATATTTAGAAAATATATATATGTATATACACTGCCATCAATATAGAGAACCATTGCAATATTGAGAATGATATTGCACTACTTTATTACGACTAAATAAAAACGGTTTCGATACGGCAAAGCCGCACAAGGTTTACCCAGAAAAGCATAATTTTGCATAAATTGGTTTAAACAACTACTATAGAACAAGCTATTAAAATTATCGCTTTAATACCGGATCGGCGTGGCCGCAGGATGAAACGGATCGAATTGAATATGAATTCTTTTCAAAGCCCTGAATTGCAGCTTTTTGACTAAAAGGGCTAAAACTCGTTGAGTCACCTGAACCGACGACATAATAGCTACAGAACGCCGAAATTACAATGAGTGCAACAATGTACTTCGGAACAAACCATTGTCGATAAAACTCTCGGAAGGTTTGTTGACGTTAATTGGCGGGAATCGGAAAGTACGAGATCACGCATCAAGTGGATTCCATGGCTCATTAATTGCTAACAGTACACCTAATTCTTTTTGTTCTGGCTGGATTGAGCTATTTTCTACTGTTTACACTTAATTATTGACTGCTGAACTGTAAGCACTAATTAAGGCGTATATTCACATATTATTAAGAGTGAGCAACTGGTTGTGTCTGGGATTTTAAGGTTTATTGCGTCAACTATACTATAACATCGGCGCACGTGGATCTGCATGAGAATTCTTCCATCGTAGTGGTTGCGTGATTTATGCAATCAGAATCAAGGAGAGAAAACACGTAATGCAGAGTGACGACGTGAGTACCTTGTGCAAAATAAACTAAACTCTAAAGAAAATGAATCTTAACAAAAAGATTTTCGCACTTCGTACCATTGAGTACCGAATATATCCGGAAAGACCATGTTGAAGCAAATGAGTGCTACTGAATTAGAAATTTGTGTCCACTTTGCATTATACAATAGCACAAATCACCTAGTCCGGCAACGTCCAAGCGCCGACCTGACAGATAGACAGATAGATAGATAAATAGATAGATAGAAAGACCGGCTAGACAGATAGATAGATAGATTGATAGATAGATTGCCGACTGCCAGAACACCAAAGGAACCGAACTCTTATTCCGAAAATATTTTCAATCAAAACGTATGTATTTGTTGCAGGTGGTTTGGAGTATTCTAAAGCATTCTTTCTGTTCGCACAAGGTGACGACCCCGTCATCCAACTTTTGCCGCAATGAATACAATCTCACCGGGCTCTGCAATCGGTCGGCCTGTCCCCTTGCAAATTCTGCGTATGCTACCGTCAAAGAAGAAAACGGTAAGTATTATATTGTAAACAATGCCGAAACAAGTTACTCGGTGTAAATATGAATAACGTATAATCGGAATATGCACGATGGCAAGCACTCGATACAAAAATAAGCCCTACTGTAATCGTGAGTTCAAATAAAGGCTTGGATGTTGTTTCACTGCTCCTCGATGCTCCTCGATTCTCTCGCGGGTTAACGGTATTTAATCGCGATTAATAAAGCACTGGAAGAGCGATGTAGTCTTGTTACTCGATTCTACTTGTCAATTGAACGGTGTGTATAGAAATAAAGAAACGTCTTTTCACTGGCTAGTTCATAATTAAAACACTGTGTTGTGGCCTTGCCTTTTTACTGCATGGTGTTTAATTGCTTTCGTCAGGAATATGTTACCTGTACATGAAGACAGCAGAGCGGTGCGCCTTTCCAGCTCGCATGTGGGAAAAAGTGAAACTTTCAAAGAACATGGAAAAAGCCAGAGAGCAGATTGATACTTCTTTACTTTATTGGCCTCGCTTCGTGCGGGTCAAATGTCACCAGAGGCTTCTTAAGATTCATCAGTAAGTTGAATTAAGTAATAAGCTGAGTAAGCTATTTTTTTATAGGCAGAAAGCTCGCTCATATCTTGTTTCTTTTAATTTTTTCTAGGCTTTGCGCCATTATATTTTGATCATTTATATGTTAGGAATGACCTTATGCATTATACCTCACCTCATTTTTTCCAGGTATTTAATTAGAATGCGTCGTTTAGCTCTGAAACGTCGAACGAAGGTGGTGACAATCAACAAACGCGTAGAACGCAGGGAGAAGCGTAGGGAGGAAAAGGCGCTAATTGCCGCTAAACTCGACCTGGCCATAGAACGAGAACTTCTTGACAGGTATATAGTGTTAAATACGTTAGTGTTGCTTTCAGTTCAGTTCAACGTGTTTACATCCAAAAATTCAACGTCGTCTTGTCAAAATTCCCAAGCAAGAGATATCCGACAGAAAATAACCCGGGATTTTTTCCTTTTCTTGGTTTGGTGGGTAGTATACTTCGTTATCGGAACGGCTTGAACCTCATGCAGTGAAATGAGATTTTTTCCTTTCATTGTTTTGTAATGTAATGTACCTCGTGATGGGAAGACCTCGAACCTTACGTAGTAAGATGAGTTTTTTCCCTTCATTGTTTCGTGGGGCAATGTACGTCGTGATTTGAAGGCGCTGAACCTCACGTAGTAAGATTTATGTAATACTTATCATATTCAGTGTTATGGGCATTTTGTGTTCTTACGTTCTAAATTTTAAACAGTTCGAGGCTTACATCGACCAAATATATGAATCGTGCACGAAATTATTAACTAGTTGTGGATACAGCTTGAATCATCTCGGGCGACGTAATTCTTTCCGAAATGACTTAGTCCTTCTTTTGCCGGGTTAGAGCTAGTAAGAGCTAACAGTAAGAGCTAAGAACTATAGTTGGCTACGGGCCAGACAATTGGGTTATAATATACAGTACATATCAATAGTTAGAATTGTTCACCTAACATTTAGCAATTATTTGTAACCATATCTAAAAACACGTTGTGAAATTTAATCATTTTAATTATTCATAAAGCACTAAACAATTATTCGCAACAAGAAAACTAAAAATTGGTGCTTTTTGATAATTAGAGTTATTGTATAACACCCCTTAACAATGCATTCCGTCATTAAGGAAAATCAACTTCTCTTACGGGGTGCGAGAGTAACCGGTTTGATGGACATTCGACGGGCTTGATATAAGTACTTTGCGACCTATTCTATGCCTTTCTTTCGCACGCTTCGGCTCCGTCAGCACCAAGTACAGTGTTTTCTTTTTCCATCGAGTGGCCCTGCATTTTCTTTTGTTTTGAGGTACGTTATCCCCTTACCCGCCTCAACCATGACTTGAGGTCTGCGGCCTTCTTTGATTGATATCGGTACGACTAGAAGCAGTTTGGCTTCAGAACCTGCGTAAAGTAGCTCGAGCTGCCCCCGCGCTCTATATGGAACCACCTAGATCGAAGATAAGCTTACGCGTCCATTTTCCATTCATTTATTCGGCTTAAGGTTCTTTTTTTAGAGCGGGCCTTAATTTTGTTGTAGGATAGGATATCTAGGTAGGTATGTCACTTGCACCTGCCATTGTTGCAGGCCCATCGACGTGAAGAGCTCCTAAACATTCCAGATATTCCAGCTTTATTCCATAGCTTTCATTAGAAGGCCATCATTAGAAAGAGTAATTTTCAGGTGAGGTAGCCAATCTGAAAGCTCACGTCCTCTTCCGTTTATATCGTTACTCCTGCATATTGTACGTGACATGCTAAAGTTGTCTGTTACTGAGATATTTAATGTAATGTCTAATTTACTATTTTTCAGCCTTCCCACCGTAATTAATTGCTGAGGGTTTAGCTGCCTTCTCCCTTGCTGAACTCTCTAACCTGGATCGTGGTGTCCTGCGATGCCTGATTAGCGGCTTCAAGTCTTGTCTTCTCTTCAATACTATTCGAAGAGATTGTCGCGGCCGATTCTTGTTTTCTGCCTTGAGGACCATGATTCAGTTTGGCTCTCGTCTTTCGTGATATTTATCACTATACATTCCGCCTTGTTATTAGTCGGCCCTCGTTTTGGCTTTTGTTTTTTCTGTTTTTGCTCTTTTGCTCGAAGCAGCGGTCAAGAAAACCTTCCCGCAATGGTACTGTACTACTTTCTTTGCTGTTTTTGCATGTATAGGTGATGATCCAGCATACGTGATGTAAAAAGCGACTTTTCTGTTTTTTCGTCGGCCTTTCATTCCCTGGCAGACCTTTTATCTTTACTATTATTTTTTAAACGACCCTGCTGCCGGCTTCAGTGTCCTTTCTCTCCCTGGTTTAGTTTTATACGTGAGCTCTTGTTTTTTGTTACTATGTGTTTGACAAAATTTCGGACACCTGTGTACAGGTCATCGTGATGACTTGCTAATGAGCTGATTTTTGCTATCGTCAATCCTGTCGCTCAAAAACTGTGGTTTTGAGAGTTTCATCTCAAACAATAGTCTTGCTCTTTTTAATTAATTATTGCGATCATTTGGTTTCCAGATTGAAGGTCGGCACATACAAAGACATTTATAACTTTCCTCAAAAGGCATTCGACAATGCTCTCGGAGATGAATTGGAAGAAGAGGTGCAACAGGAAGTCGAGGAAGAAAATGAAGAGGACGATGATGATGTGGTTAGTGATCAGACTCAGATTTTGTATGAACCTTTTTTGCACAGGATGAACGTGCGCCTGATGACAGGTTTAATGTACTCAGTTTAAGTAAGGCCACCTGCTTAAACAACTGAAATTAAGACAAGAAATCCCATATTACTAGTATTTTTCTTACACTGACCCAGTTGTTATTCATTTATTTTGTGAATTGCCTGATACTAAAGAGTAGATAGCCTATATGGGTCGAGGAGTCTTGAGACATATAAATATGATTTCTCAAATTAAGTTTAAGAAGCTAACATTGTACTTGAAATGAAACTAACGTGTTCGTAAAACGAAAATATCTTTGAATCTCAGAGAAAACCAAGACCTCTAAAGACGTTTTTAGTTTGGTACAGTTATTATAGTACAATGACATAAACAGAAACCGATCAAATTTGAAGAAACGAATGCCATTTCAAGAGCAAGCAAGTTGAATAAATAACTCTGCAGCATAATAACAATTATGATTACGAGATAATGAAATTGTATGATGTTGCAGGGTAAAGTTCGATTTGTTGAGGCAGGCCCCTCGGATACCGATGACATTGATGAAAACAGCAATGATAGTGATGATGGGAATCACAAAAATGAAGCAAAAATCGGAGATATTGAAGAGTGGGGAAAAAGGATTCTCAAAGAAAGGGGAAGTGGAAGCAAAAAGTCAGCGCGATCCTACAAACGTGGAGGAGATAGTACGAGAACTAATCAAGTAGTTAAACAAAGAAGAAATAATGTTGAGATCGAATATGAAATTGAGACAACAGAGCCTGAGCGTGGTAGAATCTACAACTGAATAAAATTACAAAGTATCATGACTAGTTGAAAAACGTCAGGGCTGTGTTGCAACTATTTCAACTGCCAAAAACATTTTGTGGAGGAGAAATGATTCCTTACTCTAGAAGCTGACGGGATGGATAATAGTTTCTTGCTGTTTCCTAAGACCCGTAGATCATCTGGTAAATACATGTACATTTTATTACGTATACAGAAAGAATATCGACAGTATCTAGAAAGATTTGTATCTAGAAAAGTATATTTGAAAAATATAAGTCACATCTGCTGGAGGTGTATCTATTTCAGAGCTTGTCTTCTCTTTAGGCAGACTAAGGAACTGGAAAGAATTGGAAAGAAGTACTTGAATTTTAACGCATTTATAAACGGGCCGAGCCCAACAAATGATGCTTAAAAATGATCTGAACATGAATTCGATTCTGAATCTTTGTCGTACGACAAGTTTACATAGTTTATTAGAAAACAGTTATTACAGTTAAACAGTTAGAAACAGTTATTTCTTGTTTTCAATGTCAAGAAATTGGGTTTTCTTAAGACTTTTGAGCTCAGCATATTAAGCTCAACCAGGATTTTATTTAACAATTTGAGCAAGATTGTGAAGGTCAGAAAAAATACATCAAATTTGCAATGAGAAATGGGTTGAGTCCAACGCAACACTCACTTGTTGGCAGTCCCATAAGCCAGAGGACAGCAAGAAATTTTCTATTTTAAGCATCACAATTTTTTGTCCAACTCTACCGCAGAATTACAAGTAATTTTCTTCTGCTTACTTATATATGCATGTCATTGAAAAAGACGAGCGTTGTGAATGGTATGCAGCACCATGCAATAGTGATAAAGCCAACTTTAACCGAATTCGTGTACTGTGTCAATTTATCAATATAGAAATCATACTAATGTTTATTGACCATTACAAAATATATTTGTCTCAAGTTTTTTTGTGTCTTAGAGGGACTTAAGTCCCTCTAAGAATATAAAGCTTACCACATACTTTATTTATTATTCCCATAATCCTTTTGTGAGCTTCCAAACAAGCATATTTTTATTAGACCCAAGGAAATTATAGATAGAGCTATATATATAGTCTAATTAGCTTTTTATTACTATTACTATTATTATTATTATTATTGGCACACGCAGTTGCGATATAATAAGTGCAATGCGTACACAACTTCTCTCTCTCTACATATCTCTACTGGCCCGCTCTACTGCGCTTAATAAAACGTATTATAGGTACGAAGATTCTTTCACGTGTTTTTTGGTTTTATGAAGATAACCAAGAAATGGTATAATACAATTCAGACATACTTTTAACTCAGCTAAAAAAGGTAGTGTGCATAAATATAGAATAACGTGTAACAATTATGTGCAACTTGTAGCGATTATTGAGTTAGTGCACTACATATGGAAATAGTAGAAGAACACAAGGAAACATGTGCATGTGTAATTTTATACGCGTCTTTACGTCATGTACAAAACCAACATATCATATATTTGCTTCTTAGCATCTTCCTATTGAGTCTTGTGACAGGCAAGTTATCTACCATATTTTGCAAGCATACATCGCTGGATCTACCAAGTTATGCAGGTTGGAAATCGGCTGAAGACAAATAGAGCCACGCGGCATATAACATTGCTCTAGAACAGCTATGCCATGTGGATTGCACCATGCTTAAGTACACAGTAAGTCAGCTTTGTCGCACACAATACTATCTCATTTATTTGTAACAACAGAAACTTCATCTTTCTGTAATATCATGAATATCATTACGATGTGTAAACATATACAGTATCCGTACTGAAATTTATAGAAGCGTCATATGTGTTGCCTATATTTCTCATTATATAAAGAGTGCGCTCCTTCGTCTAGCTGCAAATTACATTTATTCTGAGCAAAACTCCAGGGTCCATTTTCCCGCTGCCAATGCTTTCGTCCTCCCGCCTACAGTAATACCTAGCAAATATTCAAACCTGCTTTGTTTATTATTTCAAATGCCAGTGGGCAGGAAATAAGTTTGTTTTCTATCGCCCGCAATTTGTGACTGTCTCACTTTTTTGCAGTTGTTCTGCCTCGTTAAGAGTGTTCTTTACATGCGAGGGATCTAAAAAGCGAACGTGGTATCCCATGATCTCCACGGCTCCTCCCTTGCGAAAAGGTTAAAATTATGCATCTTATCTCTTGCCATCATTTCGATGTAGACCTCGATGCCTTCTGACGTACAGCATCTAAGCGGTCCTTAATAAAAAAGAAAATATTTCATTGACGTAACTGTACCTATTGCGACTTTTCTTGCTTGAGAAAATAGCCTTTATGCCCCCCACGCGTCGACTGCTGCGTTGTAGTTACATGAACATGGCATAGTATAAAATAATTACTTTGCATTTATTAACGTTGAAAGTCCATGTGATATTTTTGCCAAGCTAGAGCGTAAGTTGAATATCGTCAGCTACAGTCAATGCTTCTCTCCAAGTGGTACCATCATCTGGATATCAGTCGTTGAAGGCTCCCGTAAATTTTTGAGACTGTACCGCACTTCATGGATTTCTCGTATTCGCTCCACACATCAAGGTTTTCTATTGCTCACAGCTATACTTTAGAATATAGTTGAGCTTAATGAGCTTATGATAGAGCTATGTAAAATCCTACTTGAAAATATTTAATGTGTTAAATGAGTTTGTGTTTTCCAAATCAAATAGGACAGACACCCATGAGATTTGACTGTTAAAACCAAAAAAATTGAAAAGTACGCATTTGGGTGTTTTTCACAGGTATAGCAGAGATCGATGCCAGGAATTACGCTTTGGCGTTATAAACTTTCCAATGAATACGAAAATATTATCACTTCAGCCTCCTTGTAACCCCCTTTTGCATTGAAGGCGATTTTGCATTGTATCATACGTCATGGTTCACTGGTTCTCTTTATTTTTGTATTTATTTTGAGGTTGGTACATACATAATGGTTCAAATATGGAATCGTTTATGGTGAACTTAGTCACCACAAAAATAAGAGTAAAACATCATATAGCAGGGAAATTAACTGAATGTGTTGTTTACTTTTTGCCCAACATGGTCGTTTCGTTTGATTTAATATCTATAATCGCTGAATTACTGCACAAACAACCTAGGATGTACAACTCTTGGTAAAGACTAGCCAAGGTAAGACATGACATCGGCCGCTACGCCCCGAAATCCGTCTCGTTCACCTCTAACATAGGCTTTTATTATTTTCACATTGTCTATAGGCCGATCGTCATTATCCGTAGCGACCTGACCCATACGCTTCACTACTGCTATACCTGAATAGACCCTACCGAATATGGCATGCTTGCCGTCTAGCCATTGTGTAGGTCCCAGCGTAATAAAGAACTGAGATCCGTTCGTGTCCGGACCTGAGTTTGCCATTGAGAGTATACCCGCACCTGTATTATAAAAAACAGTAAGAATAACTGTATAATGGAAAAGAGGCTTAACGAGGCTATATGGACTTATTTCATATTCATCTACTATTAAACTCATGCACTCACTTTATGAAAGACTGATAATAGATTTTGGCTGAACATCAGTAAAAGTTACTATTTAAATGTGCTGACTTTCTTGAAATGCAGAAACCGTGCTTAACAAAGAATGCTTTAGCCGCGCCTAAATGATATAGGCCAACGCAAGCTTGCATGTTATTTATTACAGCTGCTTTTTGTTGTCAGGAAGCAGCTGCCTTGTTGAATATACAACTATATTACCCTACATAAGGGAATCGCTATAGTCTCACGTACCAGTGTGAAATAACTCCGTATGGATTTCATCTTTAAATGTCCTTCCGTAAATACTGGCACCGCCCCGTCCAGTCCCAGTGGGATCTCCACCCTGGATCATAAAATCCGGAATGATTCGATGAAACCTTACACCATCGTAATATTTTCTACGCGCCAATTCGGCAAAATTTCGGCAAGTGTTAGGCGCGTGCCGCCAATAAAGCTCTACGACAATGTCACCCATCCTGAAAATAGCTCATAAAAGAAAAAATTTAGTTTTAAGAATGGGCCGTGTGTCTGAATGAAATTTTACGTTTCACGCTTCTATTACTTGTTGTGGGCGACATATTGTATATTTTCAGTATGATAAAGACATGAAAAGCATTGGTAAATGAAAAACAATCGCAGACAATAATTTATTTTTTGTGCACATGAAATTCTATACAAATTTTTCCAGTAACTTCTTATTCTGTGTACTCGGTGGAATAAAAAGCTAGTAAACGTGTTTGCCTGCATTAAAACGGCAAGTAAAAAGAATAAGAACCTTCAAGGAAAGTGCTAAGTAATTTTTATAGTGCTTTTCTCTGTTATTTTTAATGATGTTGGTTGCTTCTTACGACGTTTCCAAAACGATGAAGGGAGGCTGCCAACACTCATCAGGAATTGCAGACATCTTTTTGAGTTTAGGCAAATTCCCAGGCTGAACGAACACACAAAACACCGAAACAAAGAAAAAATAATAACTTCAATATATACTGTGAAACGGCTTAAGAGAAGGTAAAAACAGTATGATCATTTTGAAAGCTCGGCACTAGGTAGTGGAAACGCCGTGCAGACGACGCCAATCTCGAATTTCTCGTGTGAAAAACAAAAAACATGGCGGTTTTATATTGACACCTGACACTGAACACTATTGTCTGCCAAACGTTCTACTCAAAGGTTAGATTAGCCCCGATCGCGGTGCGAAGGACGCGATCAACGAAGCAGAATAAAAAATAAAGTAAGTTCTTGATGAATGCCCCTGATCACCAAAAATTGAGACATGAATATGATGCGCTTGGCGACCATCGTCTATTTGTATACACTGATCTCTAACGGAGTATTTCGAATATTCAGTTGATCGTTATTTAAATATTCGAATATTTAGTTGGCGTTGTCCAAACTGATCTTATTATCAATTATTCTATTCACAGAAAATACCTTATCTGCGCGTTTTCTAATGCTTAGCGAAACTTGCCGCGCACCGATGGAATGCTGACGCGTACTCCCAAATGTTTTATGCTCCCCACTATCTATTACGTCACGTTTATTATTTTGCGTTGTATCTATTACTATTTTCCTTTCAAAGGGTAGCACTGCCTTTTAACGGTTAAAACGAACATTTTTTTCGTAATCCTTATTAGAAGGCGTTCTTGGTTTATGTTTTAACAAATGTACGAAAGTTCTTCGCTGTGTACCCACATGACGACTCGGTCTACCATATTCATTTTCCCAGCTTAAAACGTTTATCTTATTCATTAGTTTTGCGGTGTTTCACTGTATAGAGATATTATAATTGTCCACAACTATTTGAATTAACGTCGATTATCTTGTTTGTTGAGCTCAACCGCAGGTCATGTGAATTCAAATCTGCTTTTAATGACTAGGAAGCTGGCTTGTTATTGGATTTAATTATTGATTTTGCATACGGGTAACATACATTGCTAATCTTACTGAAGAGTTAAAATTTTTTTTCAGTCTGCAGTATGCCTGTGCTAGGCGATACGAGTAATCCTTCTTCTGCAAAAGGGGAAAATTTCGTTGTGGCCCGATTACGATCATGGTATCACTCTCTGCCTCCATATTCGGCGGTAACTCTGACTCAGTTCTACATTCCACTTGCGGGTGCCGTCAGCTACTGTGCCTTTTCTGTTAATGTCTTCGTACCACAGTTTTTTACTAGGTGGGTACCCAAGAATGGAATACATTCGATTTTGTGCGACATGTCTACATTAGATTTTTTTTATAAGATAACTTACAATTGATTGATTGATTGAAGACAATTGCAATTTTTTAACCATATTTCTGATTAAATCACTGGCTTTTTGGTTCATCTTGGGTGCGAATGTGCATGTATCCATGATAAGGATAAGCTGTGAGTTTTAGTTTTACGCAATCATCTTTGATGTGGGGCAGCACTACATTGTAAAAACACGCGTGCTTATACAGATTTATGTGTCCAGTCGACTGCGTGTTTAGCTCCATCTGAAGTGAAATCCTCAAAAGCACTTTTGGTAGCTCAAAAGAAGAAAGATTGTACAATATTCACAGTAGCAAAGTTTTTGGGTATGTTGTTGGGTTGTATTTACGTAGATTTTATACACCATAAAAACATATTGTTTATGCAACGAGCAGAGGGGACGCGCAATGTTTATATAAATATCAGATTTCATTTTCCTAGAGTTAAAAGTGTTTTTTACATATTCTAATATTAATAATAAAAATGAGATCAGCTTTAAGTTAGCAACCGGTTTAACATAAAGATTTTCAATAAGCATTACAGCATCATTTTCATTGCATGTGTCCGCCTGCCATTCCGTTTTAGTAAAATATTGTATAGCAAAAGGTACCTAAGAGTAAGACTTCTTTGTTTTAAAATTTTCAGGTTGATTCCGTTGACACCTTTTGGAGCAAATAATTTCTTTCTATTAAGTTCACATGTCGGAGTAGGTTTATATGTTTTTTATCGACGACACCTTTTGGGCTTGTCACCATACCAGCGTACCGTCTACACTGTGTACAGTAGCGTGCTGTTCAACCTTGGCTCCGTGTTACTGTGGGCATTGATAAAAAACTTTATTCCGTCTAATGGGATCGCTCGATCTTGTTTCGCAGTGACGAGCTCGGTAACCATGCTTAATATCGGTATGGAGTACTTGGACCACATTGATACAGAATACCGCGCCTAAGCCTTGTAACGCTCGTGCGATGCCAAATTGTAGTTAGTGATTAATTACTTGAACAATTGCACGGAGTTGCTTGAACTGCGGATGCTCACCTAATAAGGGGTTTTAATTAAAGTGACGATTAATATAAGTTGAAACAATGATGCAAGCTGTATTCTAGCAGTGGACAGGCATTGCTGACGAGTTGTAGGCGCAACTAGTATAGGATGTGTCATTAGAATTACGAAACGTCTCATATATATATATATATATATATATATATATAT